>JAULBW010001040.1:0-28846 GCA_032358265.1 Vaucheria bursata | reverse complement strand
AAGTTGGTGATTTTGTATACCTCAGTAGGCAAAATATTAAGACTAGGAGGCCCTGTGCAAAACTCGATTGGAAGCGTTTAGGACCATACCGGATCATTCAAAAAATCAGTCCAGTGGCATACAAGTTACAACTTCCGGTTAGCATGTCCAGATTACATAATGTTTTTCACATATCTCTGTTATCTCGTCATAAAATGTCCGAATTTCCTGATCGAAAGCGTTATTTACCCCCACCAGTACATATTGATGATAATAGCGATTTTTATGAAGTAGAAGATATTTTGGATGTGAAGGAGATTCGTGGGAAACATCATTTCCTAATATCTTGGAGAGGATATCCTGATTCTGACAATTCCTGGGAACCCGAAGAAAACTTAATAAATTGTCAAGATCTAGTGAATGATTTTAAAAGTCGATTTCAGGAGCGGATGGAATCCACGGCGAGGGGGGCGCATGTCAGGATCTAATATGTTTCGCCGTGTATTGTAGTGTTTGTTTACGATTCTTCAAAGGAATCGTAGTTCAAATTGGAGTTGAAGATTAAATTGAAAATGTTGACGAGATTCACTCTTGTCAACACATGAATTAAGATTAATAAAAGGTATTGAACGTGTTGTATTTTGGTGTTATATTGTTCTGGTTTCTAGATTTCACTGGATACGATTTGTTAGTCTTGACACATATCATAGAGGTTAACTCATTCAGCATCTTGATAACAATAGTTTTGTACCATTTAAGGTTCGGTTTCAGCATTGACAAAAGTAATCAATTTCTCCTCTTCTGCTCCATTTAACTCATTTTGCATATCTTCTGGCTCTGCATTTTTCATTGACGCCTCATATTTTCAGCTATCACTCATTACCAGACCATTTTCATATCTTTAACAAGTAAAATGTTGCTAATTTCCATCTGTTAGCAATTACTAGCTAAATCATAAATGGTCTCATTGACTGATATTTGATTAAATTATTTGCCAAACTATTGTAGATTAAAAAGATGTGCTGATTTTTTTCAATTTGTGTGAATGTGTTCACCTTGCAAATCACTTTGCAGGTGGATGTGCTTGTGTTTAAAAGTTTACTAGAACTTAATATGAAGTGAACGTTAAAAAATCATTCAACAGACCAGTGTTCAGGTTTAAGAAATGCTCAAGTTAGTAGGTTTCACTGTATATATTTAATGCATGTGCTATGAAGCCATTGCACTTATGATTCTGCATGAAAAATATCTTTATATATACATATATGAAAAATTTCTGCACATGTTGGTTTTAGTCAAGATAGCTAGTAGACATTGTAGTACATTGTTTACTTTTGAATTAGTAAACTTCTAATGCAAGTATTTAGTTAAGAAGGAATGTTTTATGATAACACTTTTCCGATTTTACTAAATTATGCATAGAGTCATGAATGCACAATTCATTATATTTTGATAAACATTTTCTAGAAGTGTGGGGTTTTGCATGCTGTTAGGAATGTAACACGTAACATGAACACAAGAAATCTGTGACAGAATACGTATATTATTACATCCTAAATTATGTTGATAGAAGTGAGTTAACTTCTTTAACATAACAAAATATCACTTACTGAAACTTGTTCTCATAATCAGAACTGAAACTTCAACATAGCATTAGGAGAAACGTACCGCAGCTACAGAATAGAATTAACTCCCTTAGGAGTTAATTCCTGACACATACAAACTTGATAAATTGTTTTTTGCAGTGATGTCAACCAAAAGGTTTTCCCGTCACATGTACTGCACAAAAAAGAATTTCGCACATCTTTTCCTGACAGAAAATTTTAAATTTTAATTTCAATTTTATTTCTTTTAATTTTTGCAAAATTTGTACTGTTCCGTGTTCCTGGTACTGCTGTAATTGTGTCGATCTCAATTTACTTTTCTTTAATCAATAATTATATTTTAAAAAGAAATTTGCCGGCATCTTAGGCTAGCGGCCACGCTATGTATGACTTCGATCCATTTTCTCCTCAACTTTTTCGAAAAGTCGCAGATCGTGATGATTTCAATCAGACATGTTCCAATTTCTCCACTTGCTCACAATGTATCGGAACATGGTCCGAAAAGGATCCGGATATGGTGTGCGTTTGGTGCACTGCTAGGCATGCTAATTTGACAATAATTGGTTGTGTACAACAGAAACATGCCCCTTCTATCTGTCAAGGACCTACGCAGGTGCTTTTACTTTATGTGCAGTTATTTATAGTGTTAAAGCATATTTTTCACGTTTAATTAGCTCAATTACTTAAAATCTATAGACTGGATGGGAAATATTATGAGAGTCTACCCTCAACTGCTTAAATGCAGACAAAAAATTTTATGTTCTTAGTATTTGTAGGTATGATTAGTGAAGGTGTTACTGATATGTAAGATTCATGTTTTGGAGATTGAAGTTGAATATTTTTAAGCATGCAAATATAGTCGATTAAGTAAAAGTCTCGTAATGCTGGGCACGAATGCATTGAGTACTTCAAAGAAAAATAAGTTGAAAAACAAAAAGATTATTTTAAGGTTTTTTGATTTTTTCGTATTGCATTTCAGTTGTGCCAAATTTCGCGACTATTGTATTTATTTATTCAACTGAAACTTCATCCTATTTCAATGTACATAGATTATTTCAAGTATCATTTTCCAAATTGATCTGAGATAGTTATACATACACCAGGAATTTATTCTGCCTTCAAACTAATCCATTTTTACTCTGTATCCTAATTTTTCTCATTTTAGAACTGTGGTCAGCATGCAATCTTTTTACTATTAAAATTTTTAAAACATTTTTGCAATCAATTTTGTATAGTTATGCAAAAGCTTTATTATCGCCATGCACTAATTTTACAGAGTACTTGTAATCCTCCGGCATACGCTTCGTACCTCATGGTTCTCGCATCTGCTTCAATTATATGTTGTTGCTGCGGGTTGTTTGCCCTCAGAAAAGTCCTTGCACATTGGACAGTACGTCGTCTTTGGGGGAGGTTGGGTAGATATGAATCGGAAATTGATATTGAAAATAACGACTTGGTTAGGCCTCTTTTGGATGAGGAGATGGGTAGCTCTCATGAAGCTGTATTTAGAGCTACTTACAGGTGTTTTTATATTTAATTATTATTTTTTCTTAAGAGCAAGTAATAATGTAATGCGATAAAATTCAAATATCTGCTCCTCCATCAAATTTTCTTGTACAAGAAATTCAGCATTGTTTCACGGTACAATTACTTCAACTTTTCATGCCATATTAACATATCTTTATGTCAATACTTTATGAGTAGTTTTCATGCAAATATTTTTTATTATTCTGCTAAAATTTATGTGACATTTCATGCAAGTTTGTTAAGCTAGATAGTTTTGAAATCTACTCGATTCTTTTTTATGGGAAATATTTCAACATAATATTTGTCGGGATTGGATAGGATAATGTTGAAAGCTTTTCAAAATTTATTAATTTTGATTGATGATTTTCAACCAGATAAAGCACAATGTTTTTAATCCAAAGAGTACTCTTTTCAGTTTTTCAAAACTCTAATATATTTGTTTCATCATGTTCAAATTTGGGGGAAAATATATTCTTTAAAGCTAAATAAGACTTTATATTATGTATAGAGAATTGCAGACTGGAAAAAAAATCTGGCGCTGTAAAGTATGCTATTTTGAGAACCGACCTCGATCGTCATACTGCGATCTATGCGGCACCGCTAATCAGGTATGAAAAGTTTCATAATTTCTAAAAAATTCTTCCATTATTTTAATTCTGGATATATTTCATATTTTCAATATTGGAATGCGATATAAAATTTAGCGCTTGCATAAAAGGACTGATATCGTTCTTCATCGATAGTAATGACTTTTCTCCAAGTAATTCTTGTTGAAAATGCAGTGGAGTATGAATTGTTTATATGGCAGTAAGGATTATTTTTCATTTCGCAGAAGCAAAAATATGCAAATTAAGGATATTGACATTTACTTATGCTTTTATTGGCATACATGCATATATTTACAATTTAATTTTTGTATTTATTAATCAATAATTCCTCCAATCCAGAAACTGGAAACATGGCAAAGATATTCATGCAGGAATCATATTCTGTAAGGGGGGGGTGTACTCAATATATATCGGTATATTGAATAAGAAATTTTCAGTTATTCAAAAATAATTCGGCATGCATTTTTTTGTTCATGATGTCAGCCCAATTTTGTTTTGTCAGGATTGCTGTAGCTCAATGTCAATCATAATAGTGCTTTAAATACTGACACTGATTAGAGCGAAAAAGAAAATACTCCAAATAAATCAAATTTTACTGTTATGTAGTTAGAATATGTTTTTATATTCAGACAACAAAAGAGGTAGCTATAAAAAAGGAAGATTATGATAGTCATAGCGAAGGGGATATTATAGATGAAAATGATTCTCTTTCAAACCAAGCAAATAGTTTATTCGATGTATCGATGAAGCATGGAACCTCATTGTGCGCACTGGAAAATCGAAAATTGTTTTATTTAACTCAGGTCAGCAATAGATTTTTCATAGCACTCCGAATTATATGCTATATATTCATTATCAAGGAAATTTGGCATTTTTACGTTCGCATGATATTTCTTTCATATTGCTTAGAAATAGGTAATCGAATTTCAGAAAATCAATATAAGCTTGTTTTTTTCTCATTTTATGGCATTTTGCATTTATGTTTAACGCCTGTTTTTTATAATTGTTTATAGAGATATTGAAAATGAAGAGTACATCATAAAATTTTATTGATTATAAGTCAGAATTTGCACTAATTTTATGAACTCATTTTGAATCATACTAGTACAAAAAAGTCGAGCACAAATAAAAATACATCAAATCCATTCATCCTTGGAGATATTAAAGCCACCCATGAAAAATTTAAATGTTGAATTACAAATTTTTAAAGGGTTTCACATTGTAGAAATCGACTCAGATATTTTGATTAAGTATTTCATCTATAGAAATACATTTTTAGAATTATTTGCACTAGAAAGGATAGATAGCTTGCAACACATTCCGTTATGCTAATTTTCTTCCATGGGGGCATAGGAACAAAAACATCATTTTTCGAATTGGAACTTTTCATATTTGTTTGAAATCGAGAATATTGGTACTTTGGAAAGGGGGTGCAGTGTTTATGTAATGCTTCAAAAGTAATTTCTCATGCATGTAAGTTGATGAATATGCATAATTTTCATGACTTAAGAGTGTTTTACGTATATTTTAGCGGCAAAAAGCTGCACGTCGACGTAGGTTATGGCAAAGAAAAACCGACGAATCTGGCCTAACAATTTGGACTAGAATACCTAATTGGGGTATGCACTTACCTGCGGTAGATCCCATTGACTACATGCCTACCCCCCCGTATAGGGCGACAGTCGGAAACATAAATACTAATGAACAGCAAACTATGTTACCTGGAAGTAGAGATTCAATAGAAGAAGTCGTTAGCTCTGAGAAAAAGACGATTAAGGAGCAAGAGGATATTGAAAGTGATTTTCGTGATACTATAAAGAAGTCTGACAGGTATTCTAAGATATGCTGGTTTCACCCGAATACAGCATCATGGTGTTGTAAACGATGAATATTTGCATCGCATATTGTTATATGATTGGCAACATATTATGTGGTGTTATTTTCAATTCTCTACCACTGTCTTCCTCCGAACTTGGCGCTATAGAGATTATGAGTGGGTTGCCTTAAATTTAACAGTTTTATAAAGTTGATTAATTTAGCTAAATATGAACCCTATGAATTTATTAGGTTGAACAACTGATTCTATTGTTCTGGTATATTCCATTTTTAAACGGTACATCGTTTGGGCCATTTCGATAGTACGATTCTGGTACTAAAAGCCACCATGAGGTAGATTCATCTAGCTCATGTACTAAAATAAAATCTTGTCATTAATAATGGAAATGCGCTCTTGATGTTTATTGCACTTTAAGAAAATTCCTAAAGCTAAAAATCGATGTACTTCATTTTTAGGCATGGTGGAAAAGGGTAGGCTAGTATGTTCTTATAAATTATATGTTTCCACTCTTTCATGGTCGGAGTTTTAGGCAGGTTCATTTTAGCTGTTATGCATTTAGATATAATCAGTATAATTTATGATACTAGCAATGGCACTATTCGAAAAGGAGTGTGCTATAATGAAGTTTACTAGGGCAGGGATTCCGAATGAGTGGTGAATGTGTAGATTGTGTCACTGAATCATTTTAACCTTTCAAAAATCATTCTGAAATCAACTTTTCAACCTAAATAAATGCATTTTCAGATATAATGTTGCCATGGTATATTTTTTCAATTCAATCTTTTAACATCCTCCATTATTTATGACATTTTCTGCACTAGAATTGTACAAATTGAATGCCTTATGATTTCATATATGAAATTTTTCGATTTATGGATTGTCTGGAGATTTCATCCGGAAATCTCCATGAAAGAAGAGAAAAATTTCATTATGAGACTATTTCATGTTTTATGGCTGTAGAATATCCGATGCATATGAAGATGATGCAATGCAGTCTAAATCGCCAGGGTACTTTTCTACAATTTTAGCAGGCCAACGAATGAAATGGAGTATTGCAGGCCCAGGAGTTAAGGTTATTTCCACTCTTACATTGCTTTATTTCAAATTGTATTTCTTTAGACTTAGCAATAATATGTTTGTATCAGAGATTTTAACGAAGATGTACACGTCAGCATTAGTCAAATTTAAGAAATTTTATAGGGTAGGTAGTTGACTAGTCTGTGAATGTGATTCCTTTATGCATGTGCAGGCTGATATTGTACACGATTTTTTAAATGCTGATATGTTCCCAATATGTATTATATATTTTAGAATTTTTTGTTGCTGATTTTCTGCATATAATCCTTAAGTAAGTTATGGTTGTTCATATTTACAACTTTTTAAACGGAATGAAATCTATTTATTGATTACTTTAAACTTGAGTTAATATTTGTACCACTGTTGAAGAAGGTGATAGTTTGAAAATTTGTAAAAATGTTTCAATTAAAGGTTTTCATTTTAGAAAAATATCGACTTTTTGTTGGCCGTATTGTTTTATTTAAATTTTAGGAACTGTGAACCCTAAACTTAATCAAAGTTTTCATGTACGAAAGGTGCATAGTCGTGTACATTTTTGTGGCTATTTATATTCATCGATTGCTATATTATATTTTGATGATTCTTCTACTTTTAAAATAATATGACTTTGATTGTATTTATATTCGTACAAGGCTTCACTTGCAATTGTAGGAGAAGATGGTGGTGGTCCAAGAAAGCTCGGAAGCCATTCGCTAATAGAGGTGCGTAATATATATATATAAACTTTCACTACTTACAGTTATAGAAAAAGGCTTAAAATCAGTCAATAGATTCATTTAAATGTATGTTTTAATAGTACGTACTGTTGTTACTTTTAATGTAATTATAGAATTTAGATTTGTATATATATATGAAAAAATTACTGTACTTTATACACATGTTTAGATGGGTACAGTCATTGAAGTGCAGTTTTCCATTGCTCTCACAAAAAATAATTTCAACAGTATTATCGAATTTCGCCAATGTATTCCTTTCCACGAATAGAAATAGACAATAAATTATTTTAATTGATCTATTTTGTAAGAATAATTTCAAAAATTATTCTTTTTCACTTCAAACAATGAGACACTATTTTTTGTGGGGTCAATGAAAAAGAATACTGGGAGCCATGTTTGTTATTTGCTCAAATAATGTCTTGGTGTGTAAATATTTTGATTTGTTTACCTGAACTGTGCACTAATTTGCGCCCTGTCCATATTTTAAGATCTGTATTTTATTTGCGTATGATTCCTTGTCACTGTAAACTTATCACTTTTATCCTTATTGCCAATAATTATTCGTTTCCTTTTCATGTATTTTTCTTCTTTTCCATGGTATGATAGGCCGATTGGCTTCGGGATTTGCGGGAAAATCAGGAAACTCTTGTTGAAGTATCATTGAACCCTTTTTGGCAAAAGCACGTATGGCTGCTTGACCAATTACGAATTTTACAGCTTCCTCATGGGGCTGGAATGGAGGTACAAATTCTTAGTTTACATTGAACTTCGGATTTAAAAAATTGTTTTAAATTAATTACTACTTGTAACTAATGAGCAAAAAAGTTATATTATATCAAGTTCAGTTTCAGATTATCGGATATAGTGAATATTGGATATGATGAATTATTTCAATGGCTCTGGCAGATTTGTTAATCCAAAGTTTAATGCTCATAAACGTTTGTAAACTTTGGTGGGTCTCCAAGGTAAAATTCCCTGATCGACGAAGTACGTTAATTCATTAGTCATGATGACTGTACATGACAAAACAAACCATCTGAAGAATGGAAAACCAAAATAACCTTGTCCTATACTATCAACCTAATAATTATTGTTTACACCTATCTTTTTGATTATATTTAATTAAAGTACCTACAGACATTAAAACTTGGGTTGTTATTTTCTTTTTTACCAAAGTACTTTGAATGGATTTTATGGACCTGAGAAACTTTAATGATCTTATATTAGTAGGTAAAAGTATCGTTTCGAAGCATATTAATTTTGTTTATGCTCATTCAATAGAATGTAATAAATGTATACAAACTAATGAAATTGAAAGATTTTACTCCGAGCAGAATACAAGTCAGTCTGCTGTACCAACCTATTTCACATTATGTATTTTCATAGTGTGATTCTCATTTGATTTTTTCCTTCTGTAATTTTTGGATGCACAAAAAAATATTAAACTTTTTAGTTGCCGTTTCATAGCTTCAAGTCTTAACTTCTTTTAGTTTGTTACAATGAAAATAACATTCATGTATCGCTGCAATTTAATTTTATGCCTGAAGCAAAACTGAAAGGATTCCGGTTACAAAATTAAAATTACTTAATGTCTATTGTTTTTCTCTTAGGCCATGCGAATTGAAGTAAGACGTGATCATTTATTGGAGGATTCCTTCACACAGGCATGTTTAAATTTATCTCTATTTGTGTTCACTAGTTTCATTGTTCACTAAATGAATCTTATTTTAATTAATTAATATCTTAATCAATATTTCATATTCATCTTGAATCAACTACGATGATTTTTCTTGGATCTCTTTATATTAGACCTGATTGCTCTGTCCCATTTTCATTCATTTAGTCGGTTTCCATTGTTCCACATCACCCAGGATTATGAATGTGTATGCATTCTACCTTGGGGATGGCTCTCTACTATATATAGTAATACGTGATTTAATAATGAAATATCATGGGTTTTTTTGGGGTAAAAGTTTAGTCTGTTTTGTAACAATCCTAGAGTCTGAAAATCTGTAAAATTATTGGCAAATATATGTTTTGAAACTATTAAAAGATTTTTTTGAAAAATAGATAGATGTTAAAATGATGTAATTTTATATCAGTGGCGATTGTCTCGTATGGAAACTAGTTCCTTTTGGATATAATTGAAATGGCATTTTACTGTTGCATGGATATTTTTTTGTGAATAGACATTTAAAAAGAGACTCAGAAAAGTACAGTGTGAATGCATGTCAATTGGACTCATGTCAACTCATAAAAACTGATATCTGGATGACATCGATGAGTTATCATTTATTTGGACTGATCTTATACATGTGCATATGTGCTTACTTTTGATTTTGTTAGTGTTCTAGACTTTGCTAGTATACAATAAATTGTAAATTTTATAAAATTCAAACTTTAAGAACTACCAACTTTAATATTGCAAAATAATTTAATAAAATTTTTAAAGAAGCATTTCAAGAAGGTCTCGAATTGTTTATTTTTCTTTCGATTTTTTCCAAAAAATGAAATAAAATGTATGTAAGTATTAGTACATTAAACTTTTTTTATATTACTGGACATGATGAAATATAGTAATAAAGTCAAATCTTGTGCGAAAAAGCTTAACAATGAAGTGTCAGACTCAAAAGAATAATATGCATCGAGATGGCTGCTGTGCTTAAAAAATGGAATGCACTATAGAAGTAACTGATTCTGAGTTTTAAATAAAAATCCTTTGGATCTTAGGTGATGTCTATGAAAACTGGCGAATTGCGAAGATGGCTGAGAGTACAGTTTGTAGGTGAACAAGGAATTGATGCTGGTGGAATTGAAAGAGAATGGTTTATGCTAGTAACTGAGGCCCTTTTCGACCCCCAAGCAGGGTTATTTGTGGCAAATGCCGAATCCGGCACTTTTGATATTAACCCTGCTAGTGGCGTTGCTAGCGAGATGCACCTGGATTACTTCAAATTTACGGGAAGGTATGTAGCCTGTTTGATGGATTTGATCAATTTAAAGCGAAAATCTTAAGCTTTTTAGACCCAGTATACCCAATATTTGATACAATTTTTTGATTTGTGGTTATGAAATTGATTTTTTTGTCATAAGTTCAGAATAAAATAATCCCAATAAATAGCTTGGATAAATGTATCTTTTTAATCTTTTTTTGTTCTTATGGACATATTATATTAGCCAGTTAAAATAAATTTGGGGTTAGAAAAACATGTTTGCTAATTTTTAGACTATTTAGGGCATGAAAATTTGTTCTTTCTGAAAAAATGCATTTTATATTTATCTACTCATTCTTTAAATTTATAGGTGCACATATTTTTTACCTGCCAAAAATCCAGCAGTTCATACTTTAAAATAATTTTGCACTTCTGAAATAAATAACTGTATTTTAATAGAATGAATTTTGCACTTCTGATGATAGAACAGACTATATCCCCTTAATTCGTCACTTTAAAAAATATTGGCTTCTTGTTGAGATAAAAATTTTATTTTGTGTAGAAAATATGGAGCAAATATTTATTTTCATGTATGAAGTGATGCTTCATACCATTTCAACAGATTTGCTAGTAACTTTTAACTTCATAATTTGCTCGCCTCTATTGAAAGACTAAAGTTGAAAATGGTAATTAACTTTTTAGGAAAAAGATGAAAAAAAGATGTATTTTTATCAGACTGAATTTGATTTTTCAGCTAGTTTTTTAGTGGTTGTTGTTTGTTTGTTTGTTTCGCTATTCGCCTAGAATATTAGGAAACCTTCTTTTGGAGCAGAGTGTGGTACCATTTCGACTCAGCGTGCCATTATTGAAGCACCTGCTTGGAGCACGTAAGCAAATACATAGATATTCTTGTATACATTAACCTTTTCTTATTCACAATGCTCAATTATTCTAGACTTGACAGGTGCTATGATAGTGTGCGTTCTTTTTAGAAATGCCTAGTTTTTAGAGTCGATTAATTTGGCATGTACATCTAAAAAATTTGGATAAAAAGGCTGTTGAATATTTCAGCACAGGGAGTTGTATTATTATTGAAAGATATGGGAAAAAATAAGGACAAAACTCATTAAGTAATGCTGACTTTTTTCTAATATTAAAAGCTCCAGGGCTTCAAACATGCTGATTAAAAGTAATTCATTCTACACTATTTATAGTTAATGTTCCTTTTAATGGAATTTCACACGATAGAACTTTTGCACCATGTTCAATTTAAAAGGGTATGCACTATGAAAAGGTGCATTGCGATAGGTTATATGTTGCAGATGATTTATTGACTTCACGATTATATTCGACTAGATCTGCCATTTTTCACCCTAAATGACTCTTCGTGCTTCTCCATGTTGTATTGCATCCATTTATTAGTTACTTAAAAAGAAGACAAATTAAGAATTATACCATTCATCTTGTGTTTATACATTTACTCATTGAATTATAGCAGTAAATACAATATACGAGTACATAATTATGCAGTTGGCTTCCAGGATTTGCAGTAGCATAGTAAGTTTTGGATTTGGCAGTGTGAAAATTTTGCTTTCCAGATACTTATACGCTGTCCCACTATTGACTTACAACATTTTAAGCCTTAGTGGATCATTTATGTTCGCATAAATCCATCTTATTCCGACCAGTATATATCTCAAATGCATTGAAAATATTCAGCTAAAAAAAACTTGTTAGGAAAGAAATTTCTCAAATGTGACAACCCTAGAATTTATTTTATATTTATACTATAGATTGAGGCTTAGAATGGCTTAAAACATTTAATAAAGCTTTAGTAGAGTAGTTTCAGTTGATTTAGTATAAATTGAAGCGCTCTTTTTACTGAATTATATGATATAGTAAATGCTTTACCTAATAGATTGTCGCATAAATGTTCTTAAATATATTATATACATATAATTGATATTCCATAAATGAAAAGTTCACTAAATAATATATCCTGTCATTTAATGGTTTGCCATTCTAATGAACTCCATTTGCTTGTGTTGCTGTTTTCTCGAAACCGACATAATCGATTAAGTGGTAGTATTTGGTGTGATCAACTCTATCAGTTTATGGAATATCAACTGTATGTGTATATATTGGTCGGGTTAATTTTATTATTTTGTATATGCCCCTATGAATAGTATTTGATTATTTGAATTTTTACCCTTTTTCCGTTTTTTTACAGCCATATCTTTTAGTGATTTAGAACTTGTGGATACTGAACTGTTTAGACATCTGAATTGGCTAAAGACTCATTCTGCAAATAGGTGCACATATACTTTTAATATTTCCATTTATAATGCTTATTTTGTGCAAATTTTTAACAAATCTATCATAGATAGTTAATACTATCAAGATCGTATTCGACTGTATCTGTTTGTATATTTTGTATGAGACATTGTCACAGAACTGTGTCATGAACTATATTGAACCAGAGCTATCCAATCTTTTAATTTTTGAAGTTTTGTATCGATAATTAGTTCATATAATTTTTCCATGTAAATATACTACAGTTCATGTGCATTTATAAACCACTTATGCTTATTTGTATTATTTCCAATGTGTACATGGAGTGTAATGCAATGCATGGCAAGTGTGAAATCCAATAGTATGCAAGTTTAATTTTGACATGTATACTTTATATTTCATATATTATTTAATAGCAGTATGTATACGTATATATATTTTTTCTCGAAATTTAATTACCTTAGTTTGGGTCTCTTTTTCACTGTCGCATCGGAGCATTTTGGAGTTTGTGAAATTCATGAACTTGTAAAGGGGGGGTCTAAAGTTGAAGTTACTGATGAAAACAAAGAGGAATATTTAAGGCTCATGCTACAACACAGGTAATAATTATGTATACATATATTTCGTACAGATTTTTATATATTCAAACATACATGCAGATACGTACTTACATTCTGTTAACCTGAGCATTCCTTATATATTGAATTATTTATTAATATCAAATTTTTAATGATCCATGTGATTAATAGTTGCTACTTTTTTAGTGATCTTTTATTCCGGAAATGATCCTAAGCGCAGATTTCTATTTTTTGCTATTTATTTTCAGTGCACCAAGCTCTTATGTATTTTCTGATACTTCAAGAGAATCCGGAATTTTTTGTACTGAGGCAATCAAGAATATCCTCAAAAAGATTCCTATCTAATGTGGCCTATCATGCATTTTTAAATTATAATATAGGCATAGTATCTTTTATTTCAAATTCTTTGCTTACATATTTATCTCTATGCAGGGTTATGGGAAGGATAGAAAGCCAGCTTTGGCACCTTGTTTGCGGCCTTTTTGAGGTTGTACCACCTCAATTAATATCCGTGTTTGATTATAGTGAACTTGATCATTTGCTTTCTGGCATTCAAGAGGTATTTGTGTTCATATTATACATGTGGTAAGCTTCAAGTATAATAATTTGCTAGCAATGAATTTTTACTTACAACGAATAAACGAAAAAGTCATATTGTGCCCAGTTCAACCTGTTATGTATTGGCCAAGGCGAAATGTCCGTGCCCTATTCAACCCTCCTCAATCGAATCATGCAACTTTACATATTTAAAGTGCAGAATTAAAACTTTTAGGAGAGAGATGTAAAAATATGAATATTCCTGTTCCAAATATTGTCGAAAAACCTGATTATTATAACCAATTAGATTGTATTAGAAAAATCCTGCTTGAAATTTATCAGCGGAATGACGCATGCAAATCCTTTAGGAGCTAGAGGCATTAATACTAAATGGTCTGTTGAATTTAATTTTACTCAGATTCATGTTTTTAACAACTCTATCAATGTTTTAGAATTAGTAACAAGACCCATGCAGTCTAAATAATATTTAAAAAATGGGAATCTATCGAAAACTCAAGCGAAATGTCACTGGAATCACAAAAAGTTGATTAAGGCTACTTTATTTTCATCAATATTTCTTTGAGAATACCTTTAAATTGCATGAAAAGTCACTCTTATTATAGTATAATTTGAAGATAAGGTAGGCAATTAGAAGTTTCGTGATTCAAGGTAAATATTATTGAAATTTTTATATTAACTTCAACTCATCTTTATTGAAGGTGAGCCATTAACAAGCAGGTATACATGTCTTTTTTAAGTTTTTATTCATTTAATTTTTTGTGCAATCACGGTCAAATTATTTTTAGATCATTAAAATTTCCTGCCTCACATGAACTTGAGCCAATCTATAAAAATAATCCTTAAAACTTAACTTTTGTTAGTATATATACGTATGGTTATAGCTATGAATTTAAAATTTTGATACGTTATTTATATTTATATTACTTTGTATAGGAGTTTGCTTTTTGTAATAGCCTGATTTTCTGGGCTTTTCATTTTTGAATATGTACTCATTTTTCTATTCATTTGTATTATTTGAAATTTAGCTGCCTTAATTGAGAAATTATTTCATCTCTTTAGAATTAATTTTTTCAGATTGATGTAGAAGATTGGAAGCAAAATACCACCTACCATGGAGAATATCGAAGGCTAGGAGAAAAGCATCAAGTAATTTCATGGTTTTGGCATATTGTACAGGTTTTTTCTAAACTCATGTTAAAAATTTGTATGTCATATAAATATCATAATAATCTATAACTTGTTCATGGTAAACAATCGCTCGAACATTTTCATAACAGCCTTAAAAAAATAATTTATTCTCCCAAATTATGGAGTTATTTTTCTGAGGAAAAGAATCGGTATCGTACTTTTGACAGAGAAGTTTTCGTAAAGTTGAGTCGAAACGTTTTATGGATATAGCTTTTTTTCGAAAAGTTAAACGAAATAATTACTATGGATTCTATAGTTTCTCCTACGTCTCTACGTATGCATGTAGGATACTTTTTCATTGGACAATTAATTTAAATATTTTATATCAATTTGATTAGATATGAAAATATACTGTTGTAGGGTTTACACTGGTTTCATATAACTGCTTCTCAGGCTTAATCCCTGTGTGTGAATGTATATGTATGTCAGAACATGCGGATCTCTCTATTCAATTCTTTTTTTCAAATTTTGATGAAAATTTTACAAGTAAAGTCTGTTAGTAAAAAAGGCTTTGTAAATTTGAAAATATGGTGTTTTTGGTATGACTACAAATTCCTTTAAGTGAAACTGCCAAAAAAACTCATTTCTGATTCGAAGCAGAATTTTTTTTATGTAGGCATATGAAAAGTAGAAATTATAAGAAGACCGGTAGACTTGAGTCATATTTACTTGTCTGAATCGTTGGGTAGTATGGAATTTATTTTGGCCGATTGAACTCAATAAATTTTATTTTTAAACTTTATAGGGAAATTTAATACGAATATAAGGCATTCAACAACAGAATGATATATCTATGATGGTAAATCGTTAAATTCGAATGAAAAGTTGGTTATTTTTCGTAAGGCTACATTTTAATAGGCAGTTTGGTATATGTGCTCATTTTCGCATAAAAAAGATAGCAACTCTCCTACATATATATATATATATATATATGTATGTATTTTTTTCTTCTATCTCTTAACATATTTTTAAACATGGCTCCCCTGAATAAAAACGTGTGAGCATAACTATAGATCACAACTTTGCATTATTCTAATTTTGATATTTTAAATTTTTAGGAAGTATTTAGTGGCGAGGAACGCTCTCGTTTATTGCAGTTTGTATCAGGATCTAGCAGGTAAGAAACATATATATGTATATATTAAAAATAAAATTAATTTTCAATGGTTTTTATTGGTATATAAAGAGATATAATTGAAAAAATAGTGGGTACTCATTTCTTGTGTCATGATATTTTTACGAGTAGATTTTTATGATGATTAAAATGTATATATTTATATGATTCATACAATTTGAAATTAATACATTTGCCCACATATATGCACTCTTTTTTTATAGCTTTACACGCCGCCAACCTCCCTTTGCTGGTGTATTTTAATTATTAAAGTAGGCATAATTGATTAGCTGATAGTTTTCGGTAAAATTGATGATTTCAGCGTATGGAATATTAACTATTTAATAATTCAAAATTTTATAAAGAATACTGCCTCCAATAAAATGAATCTCAAGTTCCTTTCTACATTTCCTAAGTGGGACTAGAACCTTTGACAGACCGGTCAACAATTTTTTCCTGAATGAAGTATGTTTATTTATGAAAATCATTAAATATGAATGTTGCAATTTTTTCCAGTGTCCCACCTCACGGATTTAAAGCTTTACAGTCAAATGATGGTCAATTCAGGTACAATATCAAAATTTACATTTTTCATCAAAAGATTATAGCTGAATCTAATGCAATTTTCTACCAACAACTACAGTAAACTACTGACCTAACAGTTAAACAAAAAATTTTATTGTACCAAGTTGAGCTTCAGATCTTCGGATATAAGTTTGGAGTTTACTCTAGTGGTAACGTAAATGTATAAGAAAAAAGTTAATTCTACTAACTTGAAGTTATAAAAAAAACTGGCGAAGAGTCATATATTATTGTTCAATCAGTGACCAGTACATTTTGCTGAATTCTTTTTTCTTGAGAATCTCTATTATTGGCACTTCCAGTAATGATATTGTATATGCCTTTATGGAAGTATATTTATGAGGATTTATATGCAGGTCCTATATATGTTGATAACTTTTCTACTAGGAAGTTGTACAATATTTTTCTTTGCATGGTCAATAGGCACATGTAATTTTGTAGATTTCAAAATAAATAAGCATTTTTTATGTATGCAACAGCTGTATTGCAAAATACTAAATTTGTAGAATAAAAATTATAGCAACCTGATATTTATATATTTTCATTTGAAAATTTAATGTTTATTTGGTACATCTCATGAGGCTATAATTTTTCAGGCTGGTTATTTAATTGAATAGAATGTATCCATAATTTTATAAGCATCTATATTGATTAAATTTAACCATTTCAGAAATCAGCCATTTTTTAGTTGATCAAGTCTAACCATATTGTGGTTTCATTATTGGTAGTATTTCCAAATCCAGCATAGAGTACGGAGTTGCTCATTTTAAATTAATTTAAGACCATAATTATGGTAACTTTTCTGCTTATTTTTGTCACTAGACTATAATAATGTCATATTTTATAGTAATCGAAAGGTCACTCTAAAGAAAAAGCAGCATAATCAACTCTTTGAACGCTTGATTCCAATTATTGGCCCTTCAATTTTGTACCTTAAAATGACCTTTTATTTTCCCGAAGTATGTCACAAGACTTTCCTTATGCAGCCACAATATTTCTCATGTATTATCCAATCCACAACTCAAAATCTCTTTCACCGATTTTAATCCAATTTAGAGTATTAATTTCTCCAGTTGAGCTCTCTATACCATGCCCTACCGCATCGAATATTTTGAACTTAAGCTAAAAATTGAGAAAAAACGTCCAATAAACTTTTTTTTCGAAACCCGTAAAGGTTAATTTACATTATATTTTTTTTCATGAAACTTTATATTTTATTTTATTTGTGGATATATGTCGTGTAGGCGTTTCAGCATATGCAGCGTGAATAAAACTGAGACACTATACCCGCGTGCACATACTTGTTTCAACAAACTTGATCTTCCGGTGTATGATAGTAAAAAAGAGTTAGAAGAGTGTTTAACTACTTCCATAGCATTTGCATACACAGGGTTCGATATAGATTAAAAATGTACATACAATTCTATTTCCACTTACGCATAGGTCTAATTTATTGTTTTTGAATGCAACACTGTTGCTTTGATACTTATGATATAATTTACAGATCCTCGTATGCAATTTTTAAACTACCATTTACCTCAAACATAGTCCAGGGCATGCATTTGAACGAAACAAATATTTTCAATTCTATTGCGTTTTTCGAATTTAAGCCCCACACTAATTGGAGCCCCAAGGAATATGTTCGAGCTTGAGATGAAATTTTGGTTTTTCTTAACTTTCTGATTGCACTTGTCAAACTAAATTTTTCAGAATTGAAAAGTTTACATTATTTTCACGAATATTAGGGCATATGTTCGGATCAAGACCCCTCTGAGGTTATTATATATTTTACGAGCCTTGGGTTCAATTTTCTGGGGAAGACAATACTTCTCTTAAGCCTTTTTTACTCTATAGTTTGGGATGCTGTATGTAAAACAGAACACAATAAAACGTGTGTGCACTAAAATACATGTGAAAATTATATGAGAAAATTGTTTGCAAGGCTATAGATATTAGTCGATTTATAAATTTGAGCAACAATCAAATGATTATTTTGTTGCAAATACAGATTTCTTTCATAGAAAAGTGCAGTCTTGAGGTTTGCCAGTAAAAAAATGACTAATTCAAGGAATCATTTGTGGTCTGGCCTGTCTTTAAACTTTCAGTAGTTTATCAATGCCTGAACTACAGAACAGCTCGTAAGAATAATATCAAGTTCCCGACCTTAATTCATGGAGCAACGTTTAACTGCAAGAATGCCTTGAAATAGTTTAAAAATTTCTTTTTACGGGTTCATTCTAAAACAATTTTAGAATGTCTCTTCAGGGTTTAAAATCTTGAGCAAAAACTTTTTTGGGATGAAGAGTGGTTCTGATAGCAATAGGGGGTATTGGCAGGTCAAGGACAGTAAAGTGAATTTTGACAAGTTTAAGCCTATGCCTCTAAATAAATAAGCCAAGCGTATCATGCAGCTAATTGATCAAAAAATTGATGCGGGCATAAAATCATTAAGCCAAGAAAAAAGATATTTTACAGCACTATTTATTTCTATGGGGCAGAAAGAGTAGTCCTGCAGTTGTGCTTATGCGGAAATCTTTTAGGAGAAACTCATTAGTAGAAGTTGGAGAAACTCACAAGTAGAAGTTGAAGAAACTCATAAGTAGAAGTTAGAGAAACCAAAACTATTTTATTTAGATCTGACCAAAAAGAGTTGTGTTTCTAACAATTCTGTTTGTTTCACAGATGTGTGTCATACGGTTTGTGCATTGTTTAGGTAAAATATCAGTAAATTAAGTGCCCAAGAAAATGGCATGCTCTTTGACTAATTTGTAAAAGCTATTTCAAAAACAAAGTTTTGGGGTACGGTTTAAAATACATTATTTACAGCAGATTGATAAAAAAGAAAATGTACGCAGGAAAACAATTTGACTCTATTGCAGATGATGCATTCATTTGCGAAAAAGCTGAAAGGTTTTAAGAGTCCCTGCTTTTTATCGACACTGAAATTTGCTAGCATTTACTGATTGATGATAGGATGCTTTTTACTTACTGAACCGTAGGTTAATTTTGCCTTGAATCTTTCAATGAATACATTTAAGTGCATCATTTGTATCAATTGGTAATGAGAGAAAAATATTCTGTGCTTCAATCTAGAGCCAACTAAAATTCATTTCCTTAAAAAAATATCAAAGATATAACATTTAGTATTCTTATTTTAATAAGTTTGTTCAGTAGATTTGTAAGTGTTCATCTTCATCAATTTAACTTAAATGGTACACTTACAAGTTGCTCATCCAAATCAATCATAACCAACCATTCTTGGTATCTTTTTGCGCAATTTTTCTCAACAGTAATATTTACATTAACACTTATTCTAGTCACACAATGATAAAATATTTGGATTGACCTCTCAGTAACTAATGCTGATTTTAAGTCTAGATTGACACATATTTGACTATTTTTGCATGCACAAATAATCTTATTTTTGACAACCGGATGTTATAATGAATCAGCAAAAACACGTTGATGGTGCAATATTGATACAATACTGTAATAAATGAGATTGAAAAACTGTAGCTACTTTTTAAGACTCATATGGTGTACCAGTGAGACTATTGTAAAATAGTAAATATTCAAACAGAAAATCTAGTTTTAATCCTAAACTTACACATATTATCAAGCAAATTTGATCAAATCCAGCCAGTTTAAATTAAGTTTAGTTAGTATTTTAAATTGTAGTTATGATCACAATTTAGCAACAAAGTACTATAAAATTTACAAAACAAAGCAGTTGCTGTGTGATACTAATAGCTTTTTCTTCAACTCGTTAAAAAGGTAAATTGATCAGTTTGCCCAGAAATTATGGCAGATGTCAAGGAACAAAGAAACTGCTACAAATCAAATTTCATATTTTACTATAGTGAGCAATTTCTGAGCTGCTAGTATTAGGTGAAGCTAAAGTTTGTTACTTATACCTTAAACCTTATCTCTCATCCTTTAAGTTATAATAGATCTAATTTCCAAAACTAGAGTACCAACAAAAGAATCAGCAGTGCAGATTTCAATAAAAAACAGCCTAGCATAATATATAACTAATGAAACTAATAAAAAATATTTAAACATTGTCATTATAAAACTCACAAAAAGCCTTAAAACAGAACCCCCGAAAAATATCACGGACAATCAAATTGCAGAGCTCTTTTGTTTTAAAGTAGAACAAATATAAACTACTCCATCAAATTGACTTCTTTTAAAGTTACAAAACATAAAGTAATATGTAGGATGTAAGAGTTGATCAGAGCATTCAGTGCCACATTGTAATCAATATGGCTAACTGGTGCTGCAGCATCACTTCTATGGGTGATATTACTGTTAAGATACTTGCTGGTCATACTATCTCTTTAAATTAATACAGCATAACTGCTCAACTATGTTCATCTTTGTTTCCAAATGTTTGCCAATGTTTGCCTATTTTTCAGTTATATTTTGTCCATACTTTTTCTCACCTTTTTGCCTCTTATACCACATTGCGCCAATTATTCCAATTGCACCTGAATACCAAATCATGTCAAACATCTTTGTTATATTCCTTAATGGATTCCTTTGTTGTACACCATTACAATTTGCCACGTCATCTTTCTTATGGTCAATTGGAAATCTCTCTGATCGTTTTCCAAATAGTCATGTAGCCAGTTCAACCGACAAATAACTGACCATATTTCCATCATGTTCTCTCAAAACTCTGCTTTACCATCTTCTATTCTACTTCAAACTCCGTTTCAACTGGTTGAGCATTATCCCAGATTTATCATCAAGTCTATATTACCGCTTGATTTAGCTCTATTATCAGTTACTCCACTTTATTTCCACTGAAGATAATTTCAAATGATGACTTATATAACTCTAGAAGAGTCACAATCCTACCTATAAAAGTTATTGAGTTTACTTACGGAGTAAAAGATTCAGCGAGATTCACCAAAGAGCCAGTTTTAAGAGCAATTTAACAGGGTATACTGCAAGAGCTAGCGGGGACATGCTTATTTTTTAGTCCTGTATTTTTGTTCCCTCTTCAAAGTTTAAAATAGCTTTTATTTTTCATTAAATCTTATTTTTGCATTGCTGTTTGTTTATCCTCTATAATACATCAGACTTCACCCTTTCGACCAAGCTACATTGTCCATATAAAAGTATAGCTAGTATATTATATCACAAATTCTTCTTCCATCCCAACAATTACATAAAATTACAAACTTATTTAAAACTTTATGAAAATGATCAGAAATAGACTATTAGGATTCAATTTCTAACATTTTTACATACTTGATCAGACTTGCTTGTATTCATCAAGTTTGAGTTTCATTAAGTCAGTTCAATTAAATGCTCTCTTAGAGCGTTATTTTGTTCTTAATACTGATGTCTCAACAATGAAGGTTTGAAATATAATAGCACCAAGTGTTTTTATATTTTCTTCAGTTTTCTGTTTGCTTACTGACATTAGATACAGGTCTGCACCTTGCATAGCATAAAACTTTTGTATTCATTAGATAAAGTATTAAACTTTTACAAAATCAAAGAACTTCAAAACAGTTGAACTTCAATGCTGAACTTGAAAGTAATGCACCATTCAGTTAAAAAATTTTTTGATGCACTTCCAGCTATATAAACAAAGTTATAAATGCAATTAAAATGTCCCAGTATGGTTAGTCTAAAACTGATGGGTAGAACTTTTTATGAAAGCATGTAACAAATAGAGAAAAAACGATATTTACAGTGCAATTGACTATTCCAAACTAGGTCTCAAAAACAAGGAACAAGGTAAAGATATCTATGAAAGTTGTTTTCAGGTAATAGATTTAAGAAAATAGCCATTTTTCAAGTTCCAGTGGTGGAAATGAGTAAAGCTTATCTAGTTTAACAGTTAAAAACTAAAAAAATATAAATATTTAATTCAAATGTACAGTCCCATCAAATTAGAATTTTATTTTAAATAATGTACTTGCAAAAATATTTTGATGGGCTTAACTGTTCCTGCTGTGTAATATCTAGCTTTTATATCCATGCACAATTAATCTATTTGGCAATTCTTCATACTATGCAATGGGATAAAATTATCATTGACATCATGGAATGCATGAATTCTATTGCTTGCATATGAACACACTCGTACAACAAATGTCTTGGTATCTGTTTGTCTGCACTCTGCGCTGGTGTAATTTTAGAATATGTGTTACTCAATGATAACTTGCTCAAAAATACTGAATAATAGCTCCTTGATGAAGCTTAAAATAACCCAAAGTTGACACTTTCCAAATCTTCATCTGCTAGATCTACTTCAGTAATAACTATTTGATATTTTAAAATGTTCAAAACAAAACAAGTATATGTTAGTGGTCATTAGTTAATAAGTAAAAAAATTATAGCAGTCAATTATTTTATTACCATAGTCATCATATTGGCACTTGAACCTTGTTGGCAAGTGAACCTTAGTGACACATGTATTGCACCATTTTAAGTATGCAGAACTTATTTTTCATGGTGCACTCATTCAAGTTTTCCACTGTTAGAGATTTGGTATAATTGCAAATTACCTATATAATTTTTCAAATTTTAAGTTTGTGCGCCTAAATACCAAGGTGTCATGCACACATATTAAATGCTTTCTACACTTTTTCTAATAATGTCACCCCAAACAGTTTTGTAATTACAAGTTGCACGAATAAATTAATTTCTATATATTTATATCATCAATGTATTTTTATTAAAAAAATCAAGCACATCAAACTTACTTTATGGCTTCAATTAAATGATCAAACAATCAGAAACTTGTATAAAAGCATAACATACAAATTATGCAACTATACTTCAATCAATGCCTTGGTTAAAGTAATTTTCTTGCACTTTATATCAAATAAGTTTATTTGATTATATTACTGTGTATGTGCTGTACTGGCATTTATTGTATGCATTTTTTCATGCTAACAGAAATGTTCATTTTTGATAATGACCAATTTTAAAACTGCTGATTCTGATGGAAAAGTTTGCATCCAGGATAAGATGTAGATGCAGATTTCAACATCATATATTGCACAACCACTCTGTATCATCAGTGATATAATTATATATAGTAAAAGTAAATCATTGACACAGTTATAAATAAATTCCTAGCTCTAAGTATTGACCTCAATTTTTCATTTTATTTTTTATGAAAAAGACTGTCATGATTCTGTTGATGTGGGTGCAGAACTACTGATGCTCTAAATTTTTAGATGCTGGTATTCTATAAATTTCTGGTTTATAATCTATACAATCATTACTACAATATAAACAGGTAAAAGATCATTCAGTTTCTTTCAAAAGGACTTGATAGACAGCTGTTAGTCAGTTTAACACTTTGCTGGCACTATACATGATGTAATTTACATGCTGCTAGTAAATATTTATTTTAAGTTTTGTACTCAATATCTATTGAGAATACATTTCAAACAATTACATTGGAGCCATATTCTGGGGCATTTTTTCTTTTTTATTGATATAGCTAATCATGTTCTGCTCAACTTGAGTGTGCAGTCTAGTCAAATTGAAATAAATGACTAATAGCTTGCCAAGCTTAAACAAAGTCAAAGAATGCTGTAAAGTACTTTTTTTGTAGCTTTGCTTGAATGACTTGAATTCAGTTTAGTTTGGCTTGATGTGGTACTAAAAAACTGATCTTGATTGGTTGATATTTTAAAACCGTGGCTTGAGCTGTTGGAGCCACTTTGTCACTGAAAACATGAACTGCCAACTGAGCTTTTCTAGATTATATTATAATTGCTGTAATAATTTACAAACCATTTTATTTCAGATTCTTACTTTGTGCTGCCATAATACAATTCCAAAAGACATCTCAACATTTTGCTATTAAAGAGTATGATAAATACTTGGTGCTTTCATAAGCTGTACAAGAATTTTTTCCTATTTAGTTTTGAGTCATTCATTAGAAGTTGTATCTTTAGCTGAGTTTGATGGCAATGGATTCTCTTAAACTGCTATTTCTTTAGAATGTGCAAAGTTAAAAAAAAGCTTTTGATAGTTACGATGTCTTGAACATTGTAACATTTTTATTAGAGATGGGCAGATGACCAACCTTAATGTTGATACAAATGCAGACATGCTCCTCTAATTTTTACCAGACAATACTCAAGTTATCCATTTATTTCAATGAACTAGCCAAAAATGCTCTAATTAATGTACATATCATGAGATAGTTTTGGATGCTAGATTTATATGCCATCACATGCAGTGTCAGTTATAAAAAATATCATCCATCAGTATTATCTATATAGCTTGTCATCTTTACCCATGTTGGACAGCAGTTATGAATACTGCAATTGCATACAAGTCCCTGCAGCATTAATTATTGGTAACTCATTCCTTTTTATAAATGTAATTCATCTGCTTTGCATGTGTCAGAAGATAATTACAAATGCTAGACATTTTTAATACTACCACGTGCAGCATTGCAATGAATTGTTACTTTTGTACATTCAATTCATTAGCTTTGCTACTTGGTTTTTGGCTCAATGAGCAACTAGTCAGCATGACTTCTTACTTAAGATGCTCAGACTAACTGTTGATATATGATATATTTGTTCCAAGGCTAGCTGAGTCAAGCTAAAACTGAGTCTTGCCAACTTCTTGCATAACCAAAAAAGTGCAATAATAGAACTTTGATATTATTATTATTGTGCATTAGTTGTTTGTTTTTGCTCAGGCATCCTTGCTAAACTGTCAGAATCTAATCTATTGCATGGAACTGTGATTCTTTTTTTGTATAGTATGTCAATTCATACATGATTCTTTCAAAGAGTCATACTCATAATATATTTTGCAATGTTGCAAGATTCATCCTTGGCAACACATGATGTAAGAACTAATATACTTAATTATGCATGTGTCTCTCTTGTGTTTCTGGTCTACTTGAAAACTAAATATATACGTGAGATTTGGGAATCAGATCCCTACATAAACCTCCCTCACTGTGCTAGTCATTTTATGCCTCGCCTGCTGTCCTTTACTGTGCTCAGGTCATTTTCAACCTCAGGTTAATTTTCTCTTTAGAACTCCCTCTACTACGCTCCAGCCATTTAATTCGCTCACCTCTACGGTACGGTTGCTTCTCTTACTAGTCTCGCTGCGCTCAGCTCATTTTTTTCAATTTAAAATTCAACTACTCAAGTTGATTTAAACAGATTTCCCCTTTAGAGTTTGGACTACTTTATTCGATTTAAAAGCTTAATGCTAGAAATATTTTATATCAGATAGCAGTGACTGTTCATCCTTACATTAAAATTAAGTGACACTCCATTAATTTATTGCAGTCACTTATGATTACACACACTGAAAAAACATCAGAGAGCAATCGCAAATAAGGTTACTGAAATGGAGAAAGAAATAAGCTCTGTGTTAACTTCGTCACAATGTCCAGTGGTAGACTGGTCTAAAGATCGTTGCCTTGAATGGCTTCAAGAAGATACAAAATTGCATCCGCATTTCAATTTGTATTGCACTGCTTTTTCTGGGCTTGATTTGAATGGGTCTTGGTTGCTAAATGTCAAAGAGGAGGAATTAAAGGCCACAGGCCTATCTTCTTTGCTGGCTAGAACTTTTATTGACGCGCTTGACGACTTGAAAAATGCACAGATTGTGTCGGACTTTGAATTTGCGTTGAATTTGCAGTTGAAAGAATTAGACGAAGCAAATCGAAATGATACAGTCAGCCCTAAAACTCTGTCTTCTTTATCAACTGCATCGAAATTAATGAATGATGAAGCCAAGATATATCATCAAGATGCTAGATCAGCATTTAGAGCTCAGTACTTAAACGATAATCTAGCTTCAGTTGAGTACAGTCATTACAAGATGGCATGCGATATTGGAAGGGAGAGACCTTTAATCTCGGCTCCGGTTAAACTGTATAACAACCATAGATGGTCTATATTGCACTCCAGCAAAAAAGTTGCTAATGATAAAGGTAACGTAAACATGACCGCAATTCGAGAATATTTTTTCATTATAAAATAAATATTCATTTTCTGCTACTGCAACAGAAGCTGTAATTTATATAGAAAGTGACAACAGCCCTAAAACGACTGAATCTAGTATTCATGGAGTATCCAAGGAAGGTAACGGTCGAATGTCATCAGACTCAGAAATAAAGTCGTATCGATCTTGAATATTTTATCTTTCTATAAATACAGCAGAAGCCGTCATTGATATGGAAAGTGATGATGGTTTTGAAGAAACCAAATCAAGTGTTTATGGCTATGAAGAATGTAAATCAATATCAAAATCATCGACCAAATATGGAGATTTTAATGTATCGTGCATCAAATGTAATACTTGCTTGGAATATACGCCACATGGAATAGAATTCCCTTGTTCTCATGGTTCATGCATTCCATGTCTTCAAGATCTATTCAAACTTGCGCTTACTGATATATCCCTTATTCCAGTTCGCTGTTGCAAAACTCAAATTGACCCCAACATTGCCCAAACATTACTGAAAGGCGACGATCTAGTGAAGTATAACAGATTTTACACTGAAAAAACGGCAAAATCTTTCATGTACTGTGTCTCTTCAAAATGCTCTGCTATTATTTTACTCGATCATTTGAATGTTAGCTGGGATGGCAGAACTGAGTGTCATGTGTGTTCTTCACTTGCTTGTTCTCTCTGCAAGTCTGAATATCACCCTGGAATTGCATGTGATAAAGTCAAAAATGCGGATATTTCAGCCATTGAGTTTGCACTTCAGAAGGGTTGGCAACGCTGCAATAATTGCGGGTAAAAATGTACAAAATTGCACCCTCTTTAAATTACACACCAAGATCAGGACAATAATGAATATAGGACAAGTAATTAAGAGGAACAAGAATACGGAAGAGGCTATTTAATAACTTATTCAAATATCATTTATTTGCCTGTTGCTCAGTTTTCTGAACCTATTTTACTCCTCAAACTGTTTCAAGTTTCAGATATATCTAATTTTCTGTGCCGTATAGCCATTTAGTTGAACTGAAGAGTGGATGTAATCACATGACATGCCTTATTTGTCATTACGAGTTTTGCTATGTGTGCGCACGGAAGTGGAAAACATGTAGTTGCTCACTGTGGGATGAACAAAAATTAACTACACAGGCTGAACAAGATGTTGGTGCAGCTGTTTTACAACAGGTTAGAAACAATCTGCTTTATTTAATTTAATTTATTAGATCTGTATACATGTAACTTTAGAGAACGCATTTTATAATTTATGACATTTGCATTTCAATTATTGGTTAAAATTGCTGCTGAAATTTGAAAAGGAATCTTAGATATGTGCAATGGACTTATTGTTAATTTATGCGATTGATTCACTTTTTTAAAGAGCTATGATTATCAGAAAATGTACTGTGTAACTGTTAAGATTAGATGGTTCTATCGTGCTTTAGCTGGATATGTAAGAATATCGTATTTTTATATGCATTTGGCAGATGGTTGGCATAAATTATGCTGATATTGTTAAACGAGTACTTAAAAGACGCAATGAGCTATTGAATCATGATGATTGCAATCATAAATGGAGGAGAGTAAACCGTCCGCTTGTTAAAGAATGCCAATGTTGCAATTTTATACTACATGTGTATTGTTATGAGTGCAGTACTGGATGCAATTCGGTTGTGTGTCACACATGTCGATTTTTCCGGCTGGGATGACTATATTTGGGCTAGCTGGATTTATTTATAATTTTATTTTCTATAAAGTATTCTTCGAGGTAATGAGTTTTTGAGCAGCGGGAAATATGTTGTAGCTGCAGTGAGATGTTTGTCCGAGGAGTATTATAAAATCTCTTTTTACATGAGTGTATATTTATAGCATAGACAAAGAAGACTATGCATTAAATAAAACTGTCAATAACAAAACCATGCATAACTCATCATTTCAATGAATTTTGAAACCTAAAATTGAAATAAATATTTGGAACTTCTTTATATTATAAAAGTTAAGATTTTCATATACTGAATGATTTATTGAGCTTGATTTATTCGTTTTTTGCTATTAGTTGCACCCAGAAACTGTATACCTATATATATATATATATTACAATGTATAGATTATATATTTTTTGATATGGCACTTTTTTTTGCTCTTTGTAATTAGGGCCTTAGAAATGCCAAAAATATAGAGCACTGTTAAACTAAAGTTGGACAAAAAACTGAAATGAATGTTGCGCACAATCCTGTTATAGGATATGAAATGTACCTGGAGTGACTTTGCGTCTAAATGATATATA
>JAULBW010001029.1:0-28853 GCA_032358265.1 Vaucheria bursata | reverse complement strand
CATATTTCATATTGTCAGAATATCCGCAACTATAAAGATAAGGGATTAACCGTATTACGGGTTAATTCCTGACACATAGCATTGAAACATTAATTTTGTACAATCAACAGTATATCTTCAACAATAGGTGCTTCATAAAAATATGAGAAGTAAGAATCTTAATTGTTTTCACTGAAAGAGCCTTTAACTTCTTCAATTGTTTCTAATAGTTTACATATTTTTTGTGTTTTTTAACTATTTTTGATTACTTTCAAAGCTTTGATTTGAGATTTCAATTTTTAAAGTATCCCAATTCACAATAGACTTTGTCAGTTTAAGCTTGTCAATTCCCAACGCAATCAAAGTATGTACCGTTTTCAACACATAATTTTTGAAGTATTTGCAGGAATCCATTTCGATTTTTTTTTACAAACTGTGTATTTGTGAATTGAAATATTTGGTAATATATCTCCACTGATGACCTCCAAATTTATATCTCAAGGTAGGTCAAAAGATTTCTACAATAAATGTTGAACCAAAGATTCAGAAATTATACTAATGTCAGATCCAGAATTGATTAATGCGTGCACCTTAACCAATTCCAATCTATCACTTGTACAATTAAGGTCTGCATATAGCCAGTGTGGTGAGTTTTGGCCCAAGATTACACATATGATATGCCTTGGACCATCAAAATGTGTACTACTAGGGCAGTCAAATATAGAGTTTGCCAGTTGCCCTAATTTTGGCAAGCTTGGGAGTTTTTTGATCTACTGGTTGTAAGACAGTCCAAGACAAGGTGCCTTTTCTCACCACAATACAAGCATAAACAACAACGCATATAAATTTCTTGTTCCTTTCTTGTCAGAGGACCCTTAGAAACCCTTATTCTACCCGAATTGCCAGAACATGCCTTTTTCTTCATTTAAATTAGTATTTTTGGTAGTTTTGTTTTGGCTAGGATTAAATTGGCTGGATTCAATTGCCATAGGATTAGACTTGTGAAATTTTGGGTTTTCAATATTAGGATAAAAAAATTGTGTTCACTAGCATTTAAAGACTTTTTTCCACTATTTGTTCAAAAATTCAATTGTCTACTTTGATTGCTAATGAGTAATAGAATTTAATTGTTTCTGGAGAGTCTTGTTTGTATAACTCATCCTTTACATCATCATTAAGGGCACAATAAAACAAATGGAAAAGTACTTTTTCAGGGAAGTTTATCTCCAATGATAGGCATAAAAAATTAGATGCAAGTGAAGATACAGAACATTTTTCTTGCTTTAAGTTAAACAATTTTTTTTAAACTTTTTTTGTGCAGTCAAAATCACCAAACAAGAGCAAAAACTTAGCTTCAAAATCATCATAAATTAAGTACACAATGGTATTTGAATTTGACTTTAGAAATGGAGTTGCCCATTTAAATGCTGTCCCATGCAAGAATGAAATAGCATAGCTTATCTTGCTCTTCTCAGTTGGAAAGTCATCCAAATTACTGTAAAAGACATTTTTCAATTGTAAAAGAAAACTTTTTGACTCACTTAGTTTTCCATTAAAATATTCCGGCAAAGCAAGTTTCATGTAGGAGTTTTGAGTATTAGGAATGCAACTTGAAAATTTTGTGGGTTATTTTCTAAAATAATTGTGCTCAACTTGTTGATTTTATTTTGCTGCTTTTCAGTTAGTTCCTCACAACCCACAATTTTTCGCTTTAGCTGCAGTATCTCTTCAAAAACTGCTAGTAGCTGGTCCTCTTCCATGACATTTAAAGTCTTGAGAAAGAGGATTTGTAAAAAAAAGAGATATCTTTCTGTCAAACTATCAGGATTGCACAACAAGACCAAAAAGAATGAGTTCCTTAAAAATTAATAGTATATGTACTACGAAACTATAACAAAACGATGTCAGAAGTTGAAGCAGAGTAGATGTTGTAGAAGCGTTGACAGAAATGAATTGGTCAGTGCATCATTGTAAACACAATTCATTGTTCAATTCATTCCTTGATTTGTAGTAAAGTGTTAATGGATATTTAAATATGTTAAAATATAAATGAACTATTAGGGATATGTTAGGCATTCCTAATATGTTGTGAGAAGTGGTTATACTTATTCAACACAACATGACTAATTTGAGAACTATTGTGTGACTAGGTACATTTTAGAATGCAACTAGACATGAATAAAGAATGCCCCCAAAAGAAATATTTGTAGTTTTAAGTAAAAATAGAATTAGCTCATAATAAAAGTTAATTCCTAACACTTGATCATATGTTTTAAGTTTTAAAGAATTTGAACAAAAAACTATCTGAACAGTGAATGATATTATATTTTTGCAGTGGTATAAATCTATCTTAAGAATTACTCTCATCATGTTATATTGTTTCTTAATTGGACCTTAACCTTTAGTTATCTTGAATTTATTACTTTATTACATGTCAAAACTAATTTATGCCAAAAAAGTGTACTGAAATATTTAATAATATTTATTATCTAGTTTCTAAATTATGCATAATCATTAGTCTTGCCAAAGTTTCTTTTCAAAAAAATGCAGCCTTCAATCTAGGATGTCATAAGTACGTTTTGTTCATTTTGCAAACAAATTAAATCTAGTATTAGTTTATTGATTTTGATGTGACTTTTTTCCAATTTGTTTTACGTTGTGAATTATAGTTTTGAATTATCACTCTAGTTTTTGAATGCTTCATATGCTTTGATAAAGTTAAAATTTATGATGTTGCTTGTATGTGTATAATATCCAATTCATATGTATTGGTTCATTTGTCCTGTTAGCTAAATACATTTATCATTTAAAATAGTAATAAACAGTTTTTATGGATGATGATGATTACTAGAACAAGCGTTATAGGAACCAAAAATATAAGAAGTAATGTGACTGTTGTTGAGAGAATCAATAGGAAAGTTACACTAAAAAATAAATTTTTGCTCTATTATTTTAATCTAGATAATTTTCTCATAAAAAGGATGAGTTGTTTGCATATTAAAATAGAATACAAGATAATTAGTAATATTTCGATTTGATTCAATTTACATTAAAAAAGAGTTATGGTCTTTGTAAAATATTTTAATTCTGGACAGTTGGTAAATGGCAGCAATTTAGTAGTTTGCAGCATAAAAAGTACATCATTTCAGTCCTGATTTTCCAATAACCTATATTTTCCATTTCCATATTCAAACAACTGTAAAGTGATCAGCTTTGCATGTCAATGTTTTTGAGATTATTACTTCTGTAGGGTAACAATTTGTGTAACATGACTTCCAAATTCTTTTATACAAAATTTAAATGATAATGGTTTCAGATATTATATTTCTGTTTTACCATGAAGTCATATTTTAATGAAATCACCAGCATCTTGTTTTTAAAAATGTTTAAGTTAAACAAAAAATAGTATACAATTAGTCACATGCAGCAATTGAAAATGTTTTAAAAAGGCAATGCTAATGTAACAATTATAAAACCTAGTGTTAAGGGATCCTTTTTAATTGTTTAATAATACTTTTTACAATGTTATTTATTAGCTAAATGATTACACATTTAAACTTTTGTTATCTAATTTAAAAATTCAAAGATGCTTAGAACTCTGACAATACAGAACATCACATACCAGTCCAAATCTTTGCCCAATCAAATTGATCTATTGTAACTATTAACTGCATGGTTTGAAAGTTAAATCAATGTTAGAAACATGAAACATAACACAGTGCAAGAAACTGTGACAGAAATGTGTGTACTTATCATACATTAATTGTGTATATAGAAGTGAGCTAACTCAATCAACACAAAATATATAATCCTACTGGCATCTGTGCAGTCAGTTTACTTGGAACATCATAAATGAAGACTGACTACAGTTATAAAAATGGAATTAACCCCTAGGCAAGTTAATTTCTAACAGTTTGGAACGCAATATGCAACAAAAACAAAAAACCTGTGACAGAATGCATATACTATTACATGCTAAATTGTATTGACTAAAGTGAGATAACTTCTACACAACATGAAATATTACCCTACTAGTATTTTTCTTACTGAAACTTAAACAGCTTCAAAAGGAATACCACAGCTACAAAATAGAACTAACCCTTAAAGGAGTTTTCCTATCAGTTTCTTAGTTATTGTCCTTTAAAGAAAGTATGCTGGCATGTAAATTTTCCATTACAATATTCTCAATCCAACAAAATCACTTATATCTCAACCAGTTGCTGCTTAGATTACTTGATTGATGATTTAATAAAATGAATCTCTTACTAACCAAGTCACTTTATGACATTTTCACATTGGAACTTTTTTTAGTACTTGAAGAGAATATTATTAGCTTCTAATATTCTGGAAACTAGACCCTAAAAGCTTGTGCTTATATAAGAATGCTTCAAACAAGAAAAGTATGAAACAGGCAAAATTTAAAAAATGTTACCAAAGTTGTAGTTCCAAAATTGTAAAATGATATAACTATTTCACAAATCAACTACAAAAAAAATTAAACTTTTTAAACCACACTATATTCATAGTATTTTTAGCACAGCTCTACAATATAAGTTGCTAATGTAAAAAAGCAACAAGAAAATACTGAGTATGTTCTTGCATTTAAAAAAAGGACAATATTGATTGCTAGAAATTAACTTGCTTAGGGGTTAATTCCATTTTTATAGCTGCAGTCAGTGTTCATTTATGACGTTCCAAGTAAACTGGCTGCACAGATGCCAGTAGGATTATATATTTTGTTGTGTTGATAGAGTTAGCTCTCTTCTATAAACACAATTAGTGCATGATAAATACACACATTTCTGTCACAGTTTCTTGCACTGTGTTGTGTTTCATGTTTCTAACACAAACAGAGACTCAATCATAGATCTTTTGAAAATTCCAAGAAGTAAGCTTTATCTTTTTCCTAAATCAGATCAATAGCAACAGTCATGTTGAATACAATTTTCTGAGCAGTAGTAAGTGAAAAACTATTGAATAGCAAGGCAAGCTTAACCACATTCCGTAGTTTTTAAGATACGAACAAGTTTCTTCATGAAGTCATCAAGTAACAAACATGTTGACCAAACAAATATACTCACATCTTTTATATCTTGCTGAACACTACTTTCACTGGAGCGGCTTTTGTCCAGTAAAATGAAGTATTAGTAATACTTTCTAAAGAAAGCAACTCGGTCCAGATCCTAAAACTTTGGGAAGGGGTGGCAGTTGATTGGATTACTCAACTCGAGACAATAGAGTATCTTAAATACCCTGTGCACTTGTAGCCATACTGATAATAAACTTAGTAAAAAAGTTGATTAGAAGTTTCAGCCACACATTTTGTCTCGTTAACAATGGGTAAGGCAGCTACTTTCCTGCTATTAAAGGTTTGCACTTAACTCAGAGACACTTTATTTTGGTCAGATTGTCAGATGAAATGTATACATTATTTGCAGATAGCTTGGTTGCATACCTTTCCAGTCTCTTTGAATATCTTGATAATGTGCTAGAAAGGGTTTCATGACGGTTTACCACCTCCAGTTGACATTCCAACAACCAACTATTGACTTGGAAAACGAGAAGTGCCAAATGGCACAATAAAACAAAAATTTAGTTAAAACATCAAAACCAATGAAAACCAGTAAAAATCAATAAATACCAATCGAACTAGTTTGAACAAAGCCAAAAAATAGGTTGGAGGATTATGGCAAATCACTCGAATATTATTGCATAAAACTTTTTAATTAAAAAATGCTAACTCGTCGAATTCTTAGTCAGTTTAGAGTATGTAAAGATTTAAAGTCTGAAAAGTTTTTTTCTGATGTCGTCAACCGTCCTGTATCAAGCGCTTTCAGTGATGAGAATACGCAATTTGCTTACGTCGGACGTAAGATTGGTAAAACTCACTATTACGAAGCTTACAACCAACACCTCAAGGTATTGATGACTTTACTCCTACTACCAGTATATTTCTTAAATATTTTTAGCTATTTTCAATGAGTATTTGAATTGCTCCCTGCATTTTAAAATTGAAATTTAGAAAGTACTCATTGTTTTTTATTGTAAAAAAATTTAAAGTTACGTTTTAGATTTTATTTCATAACCAATGACCAGCTCATCACATGTTTGATTTGTACATTAGGTGTTATCTCAATAAGTTTTGGTAATGCGCATGTTGATTGAAAGAAGGTTATTGATTCCTGGACACCGAATAGAAATAGTTTATTATAACGTTAATATTGTGCTGAATTATTCATTTTACCGATAATTATTATTTTGTGTCCTGGGCAAAACCAGCGAAATGATTTTTGGTGAGAAACAAATTTAGGTTTATTACCTTTTGCGCATGAAAATTGATTTAAAAAATGCCCTGTTAAAAAAATATTGATACATTTTAAAAATATGTTGAGTTTACGCCAAATTTTTCAATGTTGAAAATTTGTGCGCTTCTAAAATATTGTTCAATATGGAACTACAAATATCTAGAGACCCAGTGAGGTCATGCTTGAATTTTGAAGAAAAATCTTATTACTTGTACTTACAAGGTTTTTCTGAAATTAGAAACAAAAAAGTTTCAAGATAACTTCTTCAGTACGAACGAACGAACACTGAAATTGAATTTGATATTGTTGTAAGAAATTAATACTTTTTATTTTTAAGCTGTGTGATTGTTAAAATTTATTATTTTCTATTTCGATTAAGGTGTCTAGTCTTATTCTTTTCTAATTTTGGGATGACTTGTTCTTGTAACGGATAAAATAATAAATCTCTACTATATTTAGTGATGCTTTTTAATTTTATTAAATTTAGATTGCTTGCTTCTATCACAGCATTTTCAAGCATTTAATCAATGTACAACTTTTTCATAAGAAGTAAGGTTTTGAACCAAAATTTTCAATTTTACGATGTATTTAAAAGTTTTTTGAGATCCAAGTAGCAATTTTTTTTCATTATATGTGCCATCATTTTTATTTAGGAACTTGGTAAGTATGTTCCAAAAGAGGATCGAGACTACGAAAGGCACAAGGGAAGGTAAATTTTCATATAGATTTTAAGTAATATTAAAAAATCTATTTTTATTAGTAAAATTCATATCGATTTCAGAGGAAAGGCTTTAAAAGCGGAGCAATATGATGCTATGCAGGTAATGAAAAATTTTTATCTTTTCTCTACTAAAAAAGTAAAACAAAATTATTTACTATTGTAAGTTTAGGGAGTTTCAATACCAAAACCGGCATTCTTCATATTTTTAAATTATGGATTTGCCCAACTAGCACTAAAATTAATCTAATTTTCCGAAAAAAAAGTTATACTGATATTCCAAGATTGTGGGTCCTAAAGATCAAGCCTGCTATATGAAAGAAACTATTATTATTCCCAGTGAGTAGATTGCAGTTTGCGTAGTTATTTTGCAGCATAGAATGTATGTTTTGACTTTGAAACTTTTCGATGACAGAGTGATCTAGTTTTCAGCAAGGAATCTTCTGTTCCAATTTTTTATTTTTGTTAATTATTTAATACTTGCTAAAATTTAGCTAGCCCTTGCCAGCTTGAAATATTTGAATATTGCTGCAAACTAGTATAATGCAAAATCCAATATTCTAGCCATTATTTGATTATACAGTTACAGAATGAGTTTCTAGAACAATTCTATTTTGAAGCATAAACTACGTAATTCAATCTGTGATATCACTCCATCTTTTCCTGCCTTCTCTCTACTGTTTCTCTGCCTTTGTGCACCATCATAAACTTTCATAATAATTTAAGGCAGAAAATTTTAATATTTTGGTTTAAAAGTATATTTTTTCGTGTAATTCTTGTTTAAACTTATATATATAGTCTTTGGATGTGACGACTATGGCAGGATGGCCAAATCTATTTGTTACATCCGATATGCTGAAGTTGAACTTGAATGCAACATGAATTAAGTTCATTTGATAAAAGTAAAATTCTAGTGTCCAATTTTAATATTTTGATATGTGTATATGTACAATTTTATATTTTCATGAAGTCTTTATTATTTGCTTGTATCTATAGGTTGTCCGAAGAAAGGAAACCGGCATTCGAGTATCGTACTTGAAGTTGAATCTCGTTGCAAAACTGATTAGAGGCTTGACAGTTAGAGAGGCAGTTGCGCAGCTTACGTTCAGTAAGAAAAAACATGCAAAAGTATGATGATTATTTTTAAAAAATTATTTCTCATAGCATTAGAAATTTTGATTATCACAAAGTCCTCTTCAATGTTTTTGAAGGATAAATATTTTTTTGGTGAGAATTTAGTTCAGAACAATTTATTTTTTATGATAAATTCAAATGGCAATAATTTTATAATTGTTGATAGATATATCCATTATCCAGTAATTTTGTAGTATGTATTTTTTTAGCTTAGAAATACTCTAAATACTTCAATTAGATAAATTTAACGAAATATACGTACACACACACATATATATATATATATATATAAATGTATAAACATTCTGCGGAAATGTTCAGTTACGTCACCTAAAGTTGCGCCTATCGTAGCCACGTTTTGATTATTTTAGTGTACTTACAGACTGCATTGCAAGTTTTGTCCGATGCGTGTCGAGAAGCGCAGGAAAAATTTGCGCTCACTCCTGACCAGCTTGAACTTGATCAGATATTTGTCAACAAGGGTTTACAGCAGAAACGAATAAGGGTATGTATGTATATATGTATGCATACCCAAAATGATTTGCTAGTTATTTTGATGGAATTTTTACCGAAATTCAAGCTTGTACTATTGATTTCTATAAGAAAATCTTCGGATTTATTGAAAAATTTTAAATTGCACTGGAGATAAATGGAACCATTAATTATTATAAATATTATGTTGACCCAGGAATACAGTAAATTGTAAATAATATAGAGCTTAGTGAACATTCTTCATATGTCTATAGAATTGGAATCTACTCAATTTCGTCTATTCATGTTTACCAATGGATGATACATAGGATTACTTGAATTGTCCAATCAGTTTTTGATATATACATTTTTGTAACTATCCCGCTTTTGCTATAAAATATTATTATAGATTCTTATGTATGTAGGTTTTTCTAATATAGTTTATTTCTCCTTTTTTATGCATTAGTAAAATGCAGTTGCTCATAGAAGCAATATCATAAAACAAGCAAATTTTTGACCAATCGTATTACTTGAAGTGGTCATTTTTCTTGGACTGACATAGCCACAGATTTTCTACATATATAAAGCGATGTGTCTACATAATGGTTTGGCCAATGAAAATATCATGTTTCCTAACAATTGTTTTGATTGGTAGATAATGGGTAAAGGACGAACAGGATTGGGGTATCGAAGGTGGTCGCATCTCAACATACATCTTCGTGAAATTGATTTTGATGAAAAAATACGTCAGTCTAAGGTACTTTTTGATATCAAAATGTCGATTTATATTTAGAGATAAAATCATAGTATTTTATCTTTTTCCACGGATAGTTTTAACTCTAAAAATGAACGAGTCTGCATATATACAGTTCATTTTGAACAAGTTTAAACAAATCAACCTTCCAAAATTTTTACTATTTTGATGATTGTTTTAAAAACATGCATTATTAATATAATTTGATTACTTTAGTCTTTTCGTGTCATATTTGCAGCTTTTGAGTTATTCTTATATGGAAAAGATAGAGTTGTTTCTTAATTTTTAGCCATAGTACATTTATTTCTATTGAATACCTCAATATGGATAGTAATATTTTTATGGTATTATTTGCAAAGACGAGCGAAAAAGTCATTGTAGGAGTCAGGACTGAATGGATGTATCAGTTATTAAATAACTCTGATTATTTTTGAAAGTTGCATTTCTATATCAATACCACCTAGGTCTAAATGCATTAATATATACTGATTTTTGTATTCTGATGTTAATTTGAAGGTTTTTTTTAATACATATAGAATGAAAAACAAGCTCGCAATTGGATGAAACTAAAGTTGCAAGTTGCAGCAATGGCTGATGGGACTGAAAAGAAAGACACGCCACGTTGGAGAACGAACACTACCTCAGAATCAGATGCCTAATATGAATATAACAGCTACTATGTTTGACATGGAGTTCTGTAAGAATTTTGTTGTCTCTCTTAAGTGGATGCAGAGTCCACAGAAAATGTTGCATCCTGTTCATATTCTGACACGTACTGTGTGAAATTTTACATTACGTTATTATTTGTCATTATATTAAATCTTCACTTGAATTCATTGCTCGTTACATGAGCTGAAAATCCGAATTAGAACCACGAGTAAATCATATCTTCAGCTGTCTCCTTAATCACTTACATACATCCTCGCTGAGACCATGGCAATTGTATTTTCAACAGTATGTAAGATCTTATCTTGCTGAAACCAATGTTGTTCATCACTTCAAATGTCTTGAAACTGTAATGTAGACAATCGTAAGTTAAACTTACAATACATAGAATAGAGACCTTTGAAAAATCGCATACGCAACAGAGATTCTCAAAGATTTTCATTCCTGCCCTGAACAACTTCCAAGTGCATGTGATTATCAGTTCTATATGCTTAGTAAGTAGCAATAAAGAAGCGTGCTGTGTTAGAATCAGTTCTTGGCAAGTTATGATAAATGTTAAAGGCAAACCCATTGTTTTACTAGCGAATCTTGTTCTTTACCCTACCTCAAAAACATTGGGTAATTGTGTTTTAACCCCCAATAGACCGTATAACCTCTTACCACCTATATATTTATGTATGCCATAAAATCTATCAATGTAGGGTAAGCATCAATGTCTTCAAATATTAGTTTTCAGGGAAATTCTTGAGTACTTTCCTATACCAAAAGAGTTATACCTCTTATCTTATGGATAATTTCTAGCTGCCTTCATTTTTACGCCACCGTATTTGGTAGTATGGATTGGCTACTTTTTGAGAAAAAATTACCCAGCTACGATTTTTTTACCTTACCTTGCCGAGTGCTTGGTTTGTACAGAAACACAAATCAGCTGCAGAACAACAAGGAAGATGGGACTAGAAAGTCACAATAAAGCGATGGCAGAAAAGCAAGTGAATTGTGAGTTGAAGCACAAATAGAACTTTAAATATGTGCAACAACGAGCCACATAGTTTATCAGAATTATTATTTGTGGTACTAAAGATTATTTCCTGCTAGCCAAATATTAATGTTTAATCTGAGCACTTCAGTAGCACCGAATTACAAACTCTTACGTGTTAAATGATGTGTTTGTTAGAAATTTACATACATCATACCACTACTTTTGACTCAAAGGACTGTTTATTACTTATATGATCCGCAGTCGATGTTGATAAAGTATAAACCAAAGAATCTACAGCCAATAGAAGAATTCAAATTAATGACTCCCCTTTTTCAGTTTGCACAATCCATCACGTATTAATCTTATTCTTCTTGCATTCCTGTTTCCTTTTATTGTATTCTTTTGTACTGATTCAGTTTTTACAATGCTTAATCTTTATTTCTTTAAGTTTCCTTTTGCCAATGATGTTGTCTCAGCAATTGCATTGGATACATATAGTTGAAACATCTAACAGTGTTACGACTTTTCAATTCAATACTTATAAAAGTATTGCCTTACCTTTCCAAATTTTACTTATCTTCAAAGCTTCTGAAATAATCACACGTAAAAGTATGCATTTAAATCAATTATATCGCTCAGTCATTTTCCTGTCGCTGCGCTCTATTAACGAAACTTGAGTTCTGAGCTAGCACTGTGCATAATCGATTTCACATTCACTGACTTGCGTTTATGACATCCTGGGTCACATTGGGCAGTTAATTGCCATGAAATTATTTTGTATGTTCTTGAAATTTTAAGCTGTTCTTAGCACAAGGATACCTAGTTTGAACTTGACCTATCACCAATAAATGCTGCCTTAGACAGATATAATGAATTCTAAAATTAAATAACCGCAGTTTTAAATTAAAATAGTAACTGTCCTAAGCTTCTCCTTCCATCACGAAATGTGCACCCTCAGACAGACATAGCGTGCAAAACGCCCATACTAAGAGAATTTCTGCACTATAATATTAAAGGTCAGAAACTGACCAGCTATAGCTAGCATTTTTCTTATGTTGATTGGATCCTTGAGCTTCAACAAGTTTCTGTTCCCAGCCAGACCCCCTGTCTATTCCATCCCATCGATACCCCGGCAAAATCCCGAACCTTAAATAAATTAATAGAGATAACACAATGGAAATTCATTTCAAATGCTTTAGTTTTGGCAAATTTCAATGGGGTTTTTATCGAATAAAAATGGTCAGTATCATATGAACATGATCATTAATGTATAAACATGGTAATCATCATACAAACTTGATAAGTATCATAAAAACGAGGTTCTTATAAAAAAGTTGGCTCTTATCATAAGATTTTCATTAATGTACTTAGGATTGACATTTGAAAATAAATAGAATTAAATTAGTCCAAGGCAGAGTTAAAGTACTCTGAGTGTATCAAAATTTTTCGTCGTGAATCATGCTAAAAATAGCTCAACTACCTTGATCCAGAATTAGGACCTAAACAGAAGTTCAAGCTAAATACCTTTAAATGTTTATTTGAAAAGAATGGTATTTTGTACATATTTCCATAACTGTGACCTTTCGCTAAAGATATAATTCCTGGGAAAGCATAGATATCGAGTTCAAAATATTTATGGAAACTTGAAGGTTTACAAGGAAATGCAAATACCAACTTTAACATTCTTACTTCTTCACATATATATATATAATTTACTACTAATGTAAATATGGTAAATAACATTCATGCCTCTACTTCATTGATACAATACACTTTGGATATAACGAATTAATGTTTTTAAAAAATTTCATACATAATGAATAAGCAAAGGGCCATATTGTATTCAGCTCCAGATTCTCGGGTATAATGAATTTAGGATGCAACCGATGTATTCGGTAGTCCCGGCAGATTCGTTATATCCGATGTTTACTGCACATTGTACAATTTGCTGTCTGTGAATGTGAATTTATGTTGAAATGCTAAGAAACACTATTATCGTATTGCGGGATTGGAAATTCTTTGCCGATTTGTATTCTCTTTACACTTATTTAGTCAACAATGGTTGCTAATAGTCAATTGAAGCTGAATAATAATAGGGGGGCGGGTAAGAAACTAACTTTCTCTATAAAGCTTTTCAACCTGTTTGGCTTTGGAGGTGGTCCTTTATAAATGGGTTTAGACGGTTTAAGCCCCATTGTCACTGCCTTTTTGGCCAATTTTGTGTGCATATATTTAGCCATTGGATCATCAGAATGAATAACAGCTTTTAAGTCTTCGTCCAAGTGCTCTACAGTCCTGGCAAATGGCGCAAGTTTGATATTCTAAAGATGAGGAAAAATAAAAAAAATATTAAATAAAGCAGCATAATTTATTTCTCCCTACTACTTTCTTATAACAAAAAAAATATAAACATTATCAATTGCAAATAAAATAAGAACTTAAAAATTCTAGTGGACGAAAAACAATTTCCAAACAAAACATACAATTCTAAAAAAATGAGATTTAAAGCGCAAAGTTCCTATACAATAAATCTGTTTTTTAACTTTATTTTTTATCTTTGAGAGAATAGAAAAATAGTAAGAATAGTACATCCATTTTTGTTGAAAAATAATTGCCATATTTTCAGAAATCATTTAATAATAGAATTGTTTTCCAACCTTTGGCGAGTATATATATATATGAATGGATTAATCTCCAATTAGAGTGAATTTTGATGGAAATTAAGTGAAAATATATTTTTCTTGGGAAAAAATGTTAAGTTTTTTCATAAATACGAAGAGTTGCAAAGGATTGAAGTTACATGATTGGTCGAATTTATTCAAAATGAACTGATCCAGAACAAAATTATTCAACCTTACACATTTTGTCAATATATTACTGAAGTATGACAAATCAAACAATTTTTTCATCGTAATCAAAATTTTCAAGCATTCGTGTACTATCAGGAGCTTTCTGTTTGTATAGAGATGAATTAATGTGCATAACTTCAACAGGCAATGTACAATATGAAACACCAATTATACAGTGTCATTAAATACTCACCTCTAAATCATCTCGCAACTTTTTCTCATCCTGCTTTTGAACTTTTCCTCTTCCCCATTCATATTCTGCCTCTTTTTTATCCTTCTTCCTCTTTTCATCAGCATCCTGTTGTCTCATAAATTCATTAAGCATATCTAATTTGCGCCCGCGGCGATCACGATACACAGTTTCAGCATGCTGACCTGTACAAACATGCATGAAAAAAGCCATAGCACTTCATGGTTCGATTTTCAACTTGACCTTCAATAAGCAAAGTTGAAGTCCAGAGATTCTTTACAATATAGAGTTCGATAAAATCTTAAAATAGGTACATGTTGTATTCGGGGAAAGACGGTGGTATAGATAATGAAAATACAGTATACATGGCAGATTAAATAGCTGCTGCTAAGATGGTAGGTGCTTTATTAATACTTACTAATTTACATATTATCCACGGGCACGTTCCACATCTTGCCCCAATTGAGAAAGTACGTGGAAATAGCAACTTAAAGTTCATAATATACATGCATCCGTTAGTAAACCAATAACTGGTGTATACCAGTTAGTAACCCAATTATTGATAACTGCTCTAGTGCAGAATTTTAAGTTATATTTTTCTTGTAAATAACTGGGAAAATTTTAAATATTTTTATTATGCTAGCATTATAAAAAGTTGCGAAAAGCATAGAAAATTTTCAAGTTATCAACAAATGTTATTTTCTGTCCCATAGCCTGACACTATTTCTCTTGAACACTTTACCACTCGGAAGATAGAAAAAACATCAAACAGAAATATTATCCATTTTAAAAATTAGATTGATGTTCAATCAAGTGTGATTGATTTTATGCCATCCTAAGCATATAATATTTTGGAAATTTCGATGATATATTAAGTTGCACTTGACTGCAAAACGTACCAGAGTTGTCTTGCATCGAAGAAACATCAGCCTTTTGTTTTTTGCTAATTTCAGCCTCTACTTTTTTAAATTCTTTGCTACTCTGCAAGCCTGCAGTGTAACCTGAACTGGTTCTCGTTCTATTATGCTCTTGGCTAGTTTCTTGGTTTTTAGTTCCAAGATCCAACATATCTGGGCTATCACAATGATCACGAGGTCTCGGCTTTCTTGTTCGTCTAGGTGGCGAAATATTACTTAAGTCATGACGCATCCGTCCTTCCAGAGGTGAACAATCTTCAACATTTCTCGGTTTCACATCGTGAAATTTTATTTTACTAGCTAATGTAGGCGATGGATAGGAATCGTTCCTCCGTCTAGGCGGCGAATCATCAGGGCTTTCGTGGCGCTTCCGTCGAGGCGGCGAATCATCAGGGCTTTCGTGGCGCTTCCGTCGAGGCGGCGAATCATCAGGGCTTTCGTGGCGCTTCCGTCGAGGCGGTGAATCATCAGGGCTTTCATGGCGCTTCCGTCGAGGCGGTGACTGGTTTAAATCAACAGGCTTACATCGAGATTCACTGAGTGGAGTTAGCGAACTCGATCCGGGAGCTAGGCGTCTCGGTGGAGACAAATCAGGACTGTCGTGACGTGTCTTCCTGGCTGACGGAATATCGATGGATGAGTTATGCGGAGAATCGTCATTAAAGCCAACATGCAATGAAGATTCCCTTGATGATAAAGGAAAAGGAATATTTTGAGGTACAGAACTCCAACTACCTCTAGGAGCATTTACTTCAACGATAGTGGATGAATCAACAATTACAGGCACGTCTTCATCACTCATATCTTTCTGCCAGGCTTCATCTACCGCAGCCTTATCTTTAAGGTGATCGAAATCTTCATCAATGACTTGAATATTTTGCTGATTCGATACTGGTTTCTTGCGGCGAAGCTTTTTGGTATTTCCGGTGGCAGAAGCATCGCCATATTTTTTTAGAAGCTCAGCCTTACTTGACATTTTATGGTTGGATTTCAATTTCGTTCCAGACTTCACTGCAATGGAAATTTTTAAGAAATACAATGATTCAAATTAAATACTAGGCATTTTATTTCTACTAAAACGTAACACGGTTTTAATTCTCGGATATCACTCATTTTGACCCGTTCAATCATTTACGTAGACATGTTTTTTGCTCTGTTCCTTTACTTTGGCTTTGTAAACGGAAAAAGTGCTACCACTGATAATAATATCAGTATATCTGTACCGAATTAAGAATGTTCACATCAATCATAGTCTGAAAACCAGATACAATATTATCAATACTAATAGCCTGACTACAAATACATATAAATCTTACTTTTTTGTCTCTGCGCTTGTCATGCAAGAATAAAATTACCAAGAACAATGAAATGAACTAACATAAAATCTTTTGACTAGCCTGACAGGAAAAATATGGTATTCATTTGAATTACTTTTCTAGATAAGTAGATACCCAAAGAATTCATTGTATAAATGAACAATTGTAGCTATACATCATACTTTTTAGTTGGATTATAATTTAAACAATATACACATAAAATTCTCTTTTAGAATTGAAGATGAAGTGGCTGACTAAGGAGGTAAGGCTAGGGATTACAAACACTAATTAACTAAGGAGGTAAGGCTAGGGATTACAAACACTAATTAACTAAGTAGCCTATTTCATTTTTGGTATTGTAGTGTCTTCACAGGTGAAGACTGTTTCATAAAATTAGAAGCAGCTTGGCAACAGAATGATGTCCTCCAGCTTAATCAATCCAATAAGTTGTTAGGTAACTTTTGAACACTGTTTCGAGTTCTGGAAAAATTGAAATATCAAGTAGGAAATATTTGGAACCTTATTTTTTGCAAAAAAATGCATGCAACTATTCCAAGGAAAAAATTTCTGAATTGTTTCACTGGACATATGCCAGCTTGTCAAGACCTAGAAGTTGAATTCTGCAAAGCGTTTGTAGTAAGATGAGCTGCTGAATTGTCGTAAAAATACCTGTTAGGAATTGATTTGTACGCCATATTTTCTATTTGAAGATCGTTTGCTGATAATCATTTATATTCGAATATCTTTTGCTGGATGTGTTGCTGAGATTCAGTCTCGGCAACACATGATGGTACTTCCTTAATATACTACTATTTATACTCTTGATGCATTTTCCGTTCCAGTCTTGGTAGTACTCACTAGATTAAGGAGTTATAACAATACTCATGAATCATGTAGAAATATTGCAATCATTGTAGAAAATAAATGAGGAAATCATAATGAATTCTCTAAGGTGCACTAGTTTATGCACTATAAATTCTGAATAATTTTCTTGCCTGTTACTCGATTGTATCAACTAGTTCGCTTAGGTTAAAAACGACCACAGAACCAAATACCACTACCCTCCTCTCTAGCCTTATAAAACAAAGAGTTGTAAAGAGAGCCGTTATGATTTTATGAGTTGTTAATAGCTCGAGCTGAATTTTTAGCGATGAGAATGATGTTGTTCAAATGTGACTTTCCACAAATTGATTATATATGCTGCATGATTAGTTATGTCACTTAAAGTACAGCCATTTCTACTGATCATTGATTTGAAGCAACGAATTTCACTTGCCTTGGATTATTTAAGCTGACGGGCGCAAGTAGTTGCATTGTTACTTTATTTTTAGCAGCACTGTTATCAATGCGGCTGTTTTTTGTGTCAAAGATTGTTCCGATGGGTTTCAGAGGTCATGAAATTAATCAGAATTGTCCCATTTTATATTCAAAAAAATTTCAGCGCTGGTTAAGTTATTCCTATCATACTGGGATACCATCCCCAATTGATCTGATTAGGTAAAACTCTATAGAATCTTTCTGTTTTCTATTTATCTCACGAGTTACGATAATGCATCATAAAGTGTAAAATATTCTGTGAGAAAAGCAGGTTTATTTATTATTGTTCAATGTTTTTAAGCACCTGCATAATCGAAAGTTTTCTGTTAATCTTGCTAATATTTCACAACCATCTTGAATTCCATGCGTTAATCGTTTTAACAACTCTGAATTTTAACTGCTTTCTATGCATCATTTATAGTCGCGAAAAGAAACTTTTAAGTGCGGCGTGGATTTCGAAGCGGGGCATAACATTTGGAAACAATTCTCCAAAAAGAAATGTTACCCAACGATCAATTGATCGGAAATTTAAAATTGATGCATTTAGAAATAAAGGTCAAAATAGGAAATTTGAAAATTGGACTGTACCTAATATTATAACTACTGGACGATTATGGTACGAGAATTATTTGTTTTGCATGTAAAATATCATTCGAAGAGTGTCTTTATTACAAATTCAAATTTTAGTATTTTGATTTTAACATAATTTTGTGTGATTCGCACCAAATTCTAACATGTAAAGTTTAGTGACTATTTGGAATAAAGAATTTTTAGGAAAATTGACAGATAACCATACTTTATCTCAATATGACGCACCCTTAAGGACATCTTTGGTTTTCTTAGGTGACATATGAATGTACTCTATGAGTTACTCAATAAAAAATATTCAATAGCTATAATTTATTTTTTCCATTTTAATTTCCTCATTTTAATTGATTAGAATTGTCTTAACTTCTGAATACATATGTATGTAAATATAAACGATCCAAAGGTAACTTATTTAGAGTATCTTTTTAATAGGTACAAACTTGCTGTAACTGCAAAGGAAAATTTTTTTAATAATACGTCCTTAACAAAAAATTTTTTCACGTAGAATAATATTCAAACTTGAACTACTTATTATATAACGTTTTCAAGATAATTTTATGTCTATGTTATTTAAATACATACGTGTACTTTGTTACTAAATGTTCAATGTCATTGCTTAATTTTTTTATTTACCTTAAAAAGTTTTTTCTTTTTATTTTCATCCTAATTATTTCTGTAAATATGTACAGATGCACTTATATTTTCAATGAGTTGCATTTCCATGATGTTTTTATTCAGTTTTGTCCCGGTTCTTGGTTATTGGATTGTGAATGGCGAATATAAGCTTGCTTTAGGAGGATTGGCAGTGGCATCAATATCAGACTGGTATGAATAATTTTTCGAAAAATTAAATTTGTTTAAGATTAGATATATATTTACGCGTAAAGTTCAATTTTTGACTACCAAATAAGTAAGCCAAATATAAATTATACTGTTTTTAAACCATGCAAATCTCTATTTTATTATGATGCACTCAAAGCAAGGGCTTACTGTCGTCCAAGAAATTATTCACCAATAACTCCAAGAACTAGAATTTTTGCTAAAATGGTCAATAATGTAATTATTCGCCCAAATCTTCTACACATAATTCAAAATAAATGCATTATATATAAAAGGCTAGGATATCTAAACAATTTTTTATTGTTATATTAACCTCGAAAGTTTTAGTCATATTATTTTGATGCGAAAAAGTTATTGTGTAAGGTGATTTTCAGAAAATATCAATATTCTTGTATAAGCAGTTGATTGTGCATCAGTATTGTAAAATATTACTTGCCCAGTCTGCCGAATGGACCAGAATTTTAAGAAGTTTTGTTTTTCAATTGGATTCTTAATATATCGCAAATTTGCAATATACTACTAAAATTTAGTGCTTTAAGTACAAAAATTCATATTCAAAGTCAAATATTGTTGCATTTAAGCATCAATAATTGGTAACATCATGTCTTGACATTTGAATTATTTTTGCTGATGAATACTATAAATTTTAGACCAATAACTATATTAAATATACATCAATTTAATCAGCAATAGCTCTACTGACGCTAATTCTTTTTATCGCTCGTGTTTGCTATAAGCTTTGACATTAAGTTATTGTGCTATACAAAAAATAGCATAGAAACCATACTATCAAAATAGGTAGAATTTTATTAAGTTACTGTAGTTAATTTCATTACAGTTTTTTTTCAAATCCTAAGTGCTCAGCGTTTATTGCTGAATCCATATTAGTTCCGTTATTAATGGATGTATTGGTCACAACCTTGTTAGTCCTATGAATTAATCCTCTAAATAATGTATCATAGCATTCCTAAAGTAATACCGTTAGTCCGGCCCTTACTCAAGTAAGATGTTTTTTCCTTACTTTTTTTTCTTTTCAATGCTCACAAAGCCGAAACCTCTCTCCGACCAGGGATCTAATATAATTTCGAAATAAATAAACAAAATATCTTTTTTTAAGTATTAGTGATAATCGTATTCAAGTATAAATGTATACATATATATAACCTCATTATGAATGATATATTATATATTATCCTTTTTTTCTAGTTTAAATGTAAATTCTAATTGGAGATTAAGTCCGATATATATTTTCAACTGAAATGGTAGATATTATATTCTACTCTTTTTCATACATATATATGCATAATGAATAATCCCATTAAGATAATATGAAAGCTAATTCCAATATATTTAATCGACTAAAATTCTATTGTTTTTACATCTATAGGCTTGATGGCTACCTTGCACGCAAGCTAAAAGAAAAAACTGTACTGGGTGGAATTTTGGATCCATTAGCTGATAAGGTAAATGATATATTCTTCTTCATTACATATATGTACATATACAATTCAAATGATTTGCACAAAACTGATTACTGCTTCATATGCATCAATTATTGTATTAGTTATCTTGAATATTTATTTTATTAAAAGTCCTTTATATACTTTATATTAATAGTACATCTATACATTTGTAAAAAAGTCTTTGCATTATTCGTATTTACTCTTCAAGATTATACTGCTGCATTCTCTTGAATATGATGCCTAGAATATTATACTCAAATAATATTCCTCGTCAAAATTCTATTCACGTAGCACACTCTAAGGGTTCTGTTTGACAGGAAGTCTGATACCTTACAAAATTTGAGTTATGAAAAAAAGACTTTTTATCTTGAGGTCGGTGCAATATGAACCCCAGGTGTTGCATCCAAGTATGATTAATTTGAACATATTAGACTACTTCTGAAAGCTGTAAAATTTAAGGCTATTCGTATGTAACCTTAAGAAGCTATCTTCGGGAGAAGATGGTATCTTTTCATTTTTGGGTTATATTAAATTATATTGGTACTGGCTAGTTGACTAATATATAAAGTATAATTGTGTTTATTGAATTACCGCTAGAAAAATTTTTCCTAGAACTTATTTCTGGAGCAATATTTAGTTGATGCAGAATATCGTATTGTTCCTTTAGATTAATTATGTCAAAAACCCTGACACAATCAAACCTTATAAGTTGGACACTTCTTCGTCAAGTGCTCAAGTGTCCAACTTATGGAATTGTTCAGATACATAAAGGCAAATTTCCTTGCTTTCGTCAAATTGAATTTATCATTAGAATGAAAACTTGATTTTGAAAAAAAAAGTCAACGTCTTGTCAGCTGTCCTGTCAATTATGTAAAATGCCCAGATATTCAAGGTGTTCGACTTGAAAAGTTCCACTTCACGTACAAATCGATTTTAATTGTAAAGTATACATGAAAATTCTAACAATCTCAATTATGTAATCTTTTTATCACTTCTGTAAGATTTGTCAAATGTTTATACATGTACTTATATCCTTTTGCTGCAATTTTTTATTAAAGAATCTCCAAGATAGAATAGCACACAAAAAAGAGCGAAAGAGTAATATTATTTTTGAACAATACAAAATATATCTTCAACTTAAGAATGCTTCAGAACAATTTTCTAGGAACAATTTATATGGCTGAACTTCAATGAAGGTCACTGCACAATATATGTATAGTCAACAAGTCAGAATCAATATCAAAAAATGAATGGCTAGCGCTGTCCCTGGTACATTTAAAATCATTTGTGTTCAATTTTAATCAGTTTTAACCTCTTATATTTGTAAATGTTCGGTTTTGGATGTTTTCTTTTGTAATTAATGATTTTGTCGTTACTTTTGAACTACTTTCAGAGCAATTTATTGCTCATCTAGAAGTAGATGCGTTCAGTGAACTGCAATATTTCAGCATAATTTAAAATGCCCAAAAAAGCGAATTTAAAATTTTTAAATCAATCGATATTCCTTGTGCACGGATTCAGAACAAAATGAAAAATCTCTTTCTATGCACTCCTAATAAGTTTCTTATACATGAAAAATATTTATGTTATAATATGCGTTTTTTACTGTCATGTATATGCTGTTCTAGAGCAAACTAGTGCTCATATTTATTCTCAATAAATGCAAGTATTATATGTATGTATATTCATTGTTATCTTTATTTTTACTGGCATACATTATGTTAATAAGTGCATTTTGAAAACCACATTATACAAACATAAAAACATCTGGAAAGCAGAATTTGTTGCAAGTTTAAGAGGTGGATTTGTCAGATTCTTCTTAGATATATATACGGATACAAAGAAAATAATTTTTTATTGTGAATTTAACTTTCATATATCTGTACATGCACTGATATTATGGAAAGTTTAGTTCTTGTTTCTTAATCTGAAAAAATTATTCATAACCATTGTAACTCATAATATATCAGGTTCTATCATTACTGAAGAAATTTTTTAAATTTTCTCTTTTTAGGTAATGGTTGCAACAGTTTCATTGAGCTTAGGAGTGAAAGGACTTCTACCAATTCCATTGGTTGGTCTAATGTTCGCTCGCGACTTTTTATTGGTTGGCGGAAGCATTATACATCGATTTAGAACTCTTCGAAATGATGAAAAGTTTTTCGATGTTGAGGTACGCTTTTTTGTACAGTAAATATCTGATTAAACAAAAATGCTTGAAACAAATTTCCATTTACAATGAATAATCGAACCGATGTATTGTGCCAAATTCTGTTTCAGATTCTTAGATATGAAGAATTTATTCAATAATCCCAGCCGATTCAGTCATCAAAGTTTACTGTATCCCATAATACAGATGAGGCTTGCTGTGTTGGTGTTACACTAGCCATACTTAGATTTTATTAAAACCAATAGTATTTGATTTGAAAATAACTTTCAAATTGTATCGTATTTCGGTTAATACATAAATTTTGGATAGTACGAATTTTTATTTACCATCGAATTCATTCGTTATGTCCCAATTAATTTTCTCTTTGTACAATATCCCTGACCAAAAATGATTTGCATATTTTGAAAAAGAGATTTTTTTGCCTCCTAAATTGAAATGTCAATTTTGTCGATAATAAATATCCTTAAATAGAATGGGTGAGTATTTCACATGATAAAACCTCTTAAGTTGGATACCTTGTTATATTAGACACTGGCCACTAAATTTGTGACCATAAAAATTTTCTATATGAAAAATCCTTACTAAATAGACAGCAAAGGACCAATTTTTTTCATCGACCAAAAATATAAGCTTATGATTGGTCGGGGTAGAATGGAAAAGATTTATACTGTATAGCTTATATTTTTATAAATTTCAATATTTTATATTTTTTGTGCAGTAATATCTGAGAGAACTTTTTCTGTAATGAATATTTTTGACTGTTTTTAAAGTGTTTTTGTTTCTCATATATCCGTATACCTTCTTAAGTTGGATATATGAGTCCTTGGTGATAAGGTGTCCGATTTATAAGTTACCATGATAGGATTATATATATTCAAATGAGCATAAACAAATTTTTCATGAATGAAAGATTAGGAATCTAGACATGCAAATTATCAATAAAAAAAATGTGTGTGCACCAAAATTTCAGTGTACATTTTTACATACAATAAAGAATGTCAAGGCTATGCATAATTAATATTGAAGCTGACTGGCATAGTACACTATCTAGTCTACTAGCCATTATGTAAGGAGCAATTATTAGTATTATTATCAAATATAGCAGAAGCTTAGGAAAAATTGTAAGCTTCAATCTTTAACGATACTACCTGCAAATTCTCTATACTGTTTTTCTTTCCCTATCACTGTATTATCAATTACTAAAATGGGATCATAAATTTTGTTTATATGTGGCTAATTTTGGATATATAATTCTGCATATTTGACTCCTGCACTTTAGTTTTAAAACATTATCAGATTGATTGCATTGTAGCATATTCAAAATAACACAAAATTGTTTAGATATTTTCGCTAATAATACAATCAATCATGCAGTAAGTTTCATCTTAGATTAAAAAAACTGAGGGTTTTTGAGTCAATTACCTCTGGTTGAAGAGCATTATAAATATGGTCAAAAGATCACAAGAGTATTTTTTGTTTAAACGTAAAAAATTAATATTTTTTATTTATATTAATGCATTTACAACTGCCTATAAATTTAAAGAATTATAATATTTTTAAACTCTTGTATTGTAGTATCGATTATGCACAAATTTTGATTCTTTATTATATGCGACTTTATTATTTGTTTCAGAATAATTTTTTGAATGCAGAATTTAGACTGGGAAGTGAAACCGTCATTTATATCAAAGGCAAACACTTCCTTACAGGTGACGAGTGCTATAAAATATGCCTAAAATACCGACACCATCTATAGTATTTGATGTATGAATAGTTTAATTGGCAAATTTGTGTTATTAACACTAATTGAGATCATTGAATATCTCGCAAAAATTTGACAAATGCTGTTGAAGGCCACAGCAATGCAATTGAAGTGGTCGCGTAGTGATTCACACTGATATACAGTAACATGCATTATGTTTGTTTTTAACTGGTGTTATTAACATTAACTTGGGTGAATGTATCCATATCAAGTTGCGAATCTTACATTCATAACATTTAGTACTACTACAGTTCAATTTAATTGGTCCTGCAAAATAGAAAAGTTTTACAAAGCATTTTGATTGGCTTTTAAATTTGTATAGTTTGTCATTTTACTTTTGAAGGGATTATTTAGGATGCTTACAGTCTTTCTGAGGAACTGATTTGTGTTGTAGATAAAATATTTCTCGAATGAAAATAATAAATGCACTGTAGAATTGTTTTCACTTGTGCAGTGACATTTACAAATATTATAATGCGTGCGCATCTTATTTACTAACATATCAATACAATGGTGAATGATGTTCTCATTCATTTTCTTGTCATATCATCTGAAATGTTAAAAGTGTGTTAAGGTTGAACAAAGAGAATTTCAGCTTATGCACTCTCGAAATGTTGTATTTTAGGAAATTTTGATACTAAAAATGAATGCATATATATATATATATATATGTATACAATACGCACATGTTGAATATGCACTTATTTTCATATGTATAAATTTATGCATTCACAAATATACAATTCTGTGCCAATTTATACTTATGTTCTTATATTCATATATACATAGATAAATGTATTTTATTAAGTTTAATAACTATAAACTAGTTTACTGCATGTTATACACAGTTTATAACATTGTGGGTTGGCCTGGCGAATGGGGCACTTAACTGGCCAGGAGAGGCCCCCTTAAAGTACCTGTGTTATGCCACTGGTGCAGCAACTTTTGCCTCTGGAGGTTATTATTTTGTAAATAGTGGTATAGTTGCTAGGGGTAAGGGCAGATTAGCTACAAGAATTCGGATCGGGCGAGATAAAGTTGTCAGACAAAAAGAGGTGATAGTATATATAAGTGTGTAGAATTGAAGTTTACTTATTTAAAATCTTCATCACTTGGATTCTATCACTTATAATAATAATGAAAATGTTTAAAAAAACTACTACTGCTGGTGAACATATTCTCTATTTTTAAAGAAAATTTATTCCATTCTGAAACGACAACTTTCGTTCATGTTGAATTAGGTGGTGCGAACTAAAATGAAAGAAAAACGAGATCGATTTGCAAAGCGGTCAAAAAGGTAAAAATTTGAAAAAGTTTTTAAAATAAATACTGGCTGATTATTATTTTAAACCTTTGTTGACCTTTAAGAAAATATTCCGAAACTGACTGTTTTAAAAAGAATTCATTATGAGCTGAAAAATCACATTGGTATGTTTTTGTCTAATCAACTTTTCTTTCACTGATGTATTTATTGTTCTTAAATTTCTTCCTTTCGTTTAGTTGCATAGTTGCACATTCACCTAAATTTTGGTTAGAAACATAATCAGATGGAAGATATTAAGATGGTTAAGAGGATATAATCCTACGTAACTTATATGTCCCTAAATTAGGTGCAAAAAATTGTTCTGTTGCCAATTGTTCTAGAATTTGATAAAAGGAACAGTTTTGAGGTCATGTAAAATATATTTTCGGTTAGGTTAAATGAGAATTCTATATATATAAAAGTACCTAGGATGGAAAAAATATTTGCATGCCTCAGCGTATCACTTTTTGTTGTATTTTCTTCTTTCAACCGTATATAATGATGCGTTTCTCTGATTTTATATCATGTTTATTGCTTTATATTCATATTTGTATAAAATTGCAACCTAAGAATTGATTAAATATAAGTGCTATGCAATAAATTTATTGGAATTTATGAACACAATTTGAACATAATGAGAACAAGTCATTACATCTTTCAATTCAGATACATATTACTGCTATTTAAAATGTATATTTAATTATCTATTGCTGTTTGAGTAATTAAAATAAAATAATTTTTTATGAGGAACTAAGTCAAGTAGAATAATTTATTTCTTTTGGCTGATGCAAAGTTTTGGTGGTACACATGGTTTATTTGATTGGACAAATAGAAGAATGTTTTACTTTCTGTATCAGTTCGAAAGGTTATATCTCGATATTTTAATCACATGCATCAAATGCAACCCAGCCAGTCAGCCAGTGGGTTATTTTTTATCCCTTTTGAACTTTTTCTTTATTTTTATTTTTTTCAATTATATGACCTGGAAAACTAAGTTAAATTCAAAATGGTAAAAGATTCTTTCTCGCCGCTTTCATTCATTGTTCATTTTTTTAAATTATTTTGGCTTCGAAAGATCAGTATTCATGAATATCATTGACTGACAATTTGGATTTATAGTTTGCATAGAAAAACGCACGAAAATGTAACAAAAATTCAAAGTTGTTATCACTAGTTATGTATTACTTGAGAACAATTATATCTTATTCATGCAGAGTTCGGGAAAGCGTGGAGAAAATGGTCAATTCAAAAAAGACCCATTAAAAAATTATTTACATACTTTCATCTTTTTTGCATTTTCCATTGTATACTTTAGCTTCAGAGAATGAATATGTATAGTATACAAAGTAGTCATTGAAATAAGGTCATACAAGCGCACATTTCCCATCACACTGCAATGTTTGCCCAACTCTGCCATAGTCAATTTTTTTACTCCCTCAGCTACTCTTATACTGTCATAAACAATTACTTTTTTTAAAATGGTACATGTGTATCAACCAGAGAGATTTTTAAGATTCTACTTTATAACGGGCCTCATTTCTATTACTAAAACTCATCAGTACAACTTCTCTGTGTCAGTATGTATCAATATATGCGTTATATGGAGTTAAATTGTTGTTAATACCTTTTTTTATCCCTCATATGCCATGCAAATGAAACAAACTTAAGCTGATATTTGATATTTATACTACATGAGCTAAAATGCTCTCCTGCCCAAACATGTCTAAATTGACAAATTCATTTAATTGGTAACATTTACTAGTTCTATATAGTGTAGAATTTGGAACAAAAAAGAGCAACATTATGTACTAAAATTGCTTCATTTCAAAAGTGTAATAGATTACTAGATTGAAAATTGAACTTGTCACAATACAGCTAAATTCATTGTGTGTAAACATATTATAGCCTCCTTGTAGAGCAAAATGAACAATTGACATCGCCACACGACGATGCATCACGTTGATCATTCCACTGGAGTCTTGCCTGCACTACGAAAAAAAAGCATTGATGACCTAATAAGAGTCAAGAGTTTTCTCAGTACTAGTAAAACATTTAGATATAACAAAAAATTGTTCCTTTGTAAGAAAAATGCCCTAACATATTAAATTATATTGATAATTCATTGCAATGCACCAATTTGATACACCAACAGGCTCACAATTTTGTTCATTTCAAAAGTTCAAGTGGTTATGAAAAATTCTTTGCTAAGAATAGATGTCGAACCTACTTTTTGGTGGAAAAGCCTTAATTTTTGATGTGGTAAATTTGTAGTGTTTGCTGAGACTTCATTGTTATTAAATCTGCTGAAATTAGATAGCTAATTTGAATATAAAATGTCAATGAGAAGTTGATGCTAAAAGATATGGAATGATGATAAAACTTGTCTTGATTATCTCAAAAATTGGGCTTTAATCGAGAGCTGGAGCATCTAGCTGAAGTATTGCAGAGATAAAAGAGATTACCAGATGTTAATCTTAATGAATAATTCAACAGATTTTATCATGGAAGTAAAATTTTGCAAGATAAAAGATGAAAGAACAAAGAAGGACAGGAACTAAGAAATGTGCAGCATATGGTGAAAAATGGTACTAGAATCCTCTAAAACTACTTGCATGATCTGAAGTGAGACTTCGGATATATTTATAACCTTGTTAAAGTTTGATGATGGCTTGCTACTTCTAATGTAATGATAATTTGTTACTTAAGCCGATTTAGTTAATTTTTGCATGTACTAATCCTAATACCAGATTACCAATTATATTTAGAAAAATTTGGACAACTTGTGTTGAAATAAATTCAAGGCATTTGATGTCAAAAATCAATAATAATTTTTTTCATATTGTGTGCAGAATCCACAATTTCCTGCCACAGTATGACCTGTTTACACTCTAAATCAACAAAAATATGTATGTCCACGTGCTGTTTTATAATAACAAGGAGTGATGCATATTTTATTGTAAGCTACAATGATCTTGAGCAACAACAATGACTTCTCAATTTTTTCAGTTATGATTTATACAAGGGATTGACACAAGTGTAAAGATAATGGATACAGCATTGTCAGGAATTAACTTATATTATAAGTTGATTCCTCTTCTATTTTTGTAGCTGCAGGTGTTCTTATTTAGAACA
>JAULBW010001018.1:0-28921 GCA_032358265.1 Vaucheria bursata | reverse complement strand
TGCATTGTCCTAGTACTAGAGGACATTTAAACCACTGATTTAGAACCCGTGCGACTATTCTACTCAAGTCCTAACAGCTCCCACAGACAATTTCTCTTAAGGAATTTTGCAGCATGGGGGTGTCAAGATTTCTCATTATTACTGCTCCAATTCCTATTCCAGATGTGACCCATGACCCATTCCTGTGATCCATATCCATCTATATTTTTTCTTTACTACTATCCGGTTCCAACTTAACAGTTCATCTTTGTGATTCTTTTGGTTCTTATGGAAAATTTGAAGAGGCTGTGCAATTGCGATTTTGTAATTGCATATTTTCAAACTGTTCTGATGATTTTTAATTCACTCTACACTTTTTCTCTACTTCTCCCAGAAGAAGTACACTTCCCTAAACGGCATGCTCCCATAGCATGTGTTAAATAAGTGTCTACAGTCATTAACATACCATCTTTTTCCATCGCATCTTTTCTTTTTGTGTTGCCTTGTGCTGTGATTATAATCACAACGTGTTATATATCTTTTACTTTCACTTTCCTTTCTTTTCTTAACAACAATAAGTCACAAATTCATTTATCCACAAGGTTATTTGACTACAGCAATACCTTGCATGCATTTTTTAGCTGGTTTGATATCTTTACCCTTTTAGCTCTTGTACCATTTCTTTATCTCAAATTTGAACTATGGAAATGAAGATAGAACTCTTATATTTTTAAAGACACAAAACTGGAGTACTATCAAAAAAAGGAAAGTGACAGAACTGTCATTTTTGCAGGATATCCATAAAAATGTCTGGTTTTTCAGAAGTTATTGATGATTTTATAAGATGAGTTGAATCCATTGCTTCCAGGTGCTACAACTGAATTGTATCGACGAGGCATGCTTCGAAGATACAAAATCTAGAATAGATGAGCATATTAGGTTCCCTCATGACTGATATTATTATAGCAGTGATCAGTGCAGTATATTACTGTTTTGTTCCTGTCTTGAATAATTAATTTTACATTCATTAATACTATATCACTGATTATTCAAACTATTACAAAGCTTCAATCATCAAAATTGGCAAACAGAACTGATGTGCAAGCTATCAAATCAACACTCCATTTAATACTTGCATTTTATTCCTTTTAAATATTATTAGTTAATATTATCCTAATACAATTAAGTAGCTGGACATATTAAGACAAGAAATATTTTTTTCTGTATAACCTCCCATCATGTTTACAATTTGGCAAATTAGCATTTGAGTGCAAGAACTCCCGACGTTGCGTTTAGGGCAAATACGTAAAAATCTTAATTCGACAAAAAACGTTTCAAAATACGTTATCAAAATATGCGGTATAATCATTTATTATTTTCGTCGTAGTCGTTGCAGCTCTCGTTCATTACTATGCACAAACGTTTACGATCTCAACGTCGACAAGATGCCACCGTTAGGAGCTAGAGCTGGGCTTTGGACTTTTGTAACTTATCCTGATGGCGAAAAAGGTAAATGGAAATGCAACTTTTGTGGCAAGAGACTAGCTGGTTCGGCAGGAAGATTGGCTGCTCATCTAGCTAAGGATGGTTCCGATCCTGGCGTAGCTGCCTGCACGGCTACTGTAAGCGATGAAGCAATCTCAGCAGCGCAGCAGTTTATATGCGAAGCAAACAAGAAACGTCTGTTTTCCAAGGAAGTGAAAGCGCGTAAAAAGAGTAAAATCTCGAATAAGCTACCGGTGCAACTGTCATTATCTGATGGTTTGGATCCTATTTACCGGGAAGATGCCGATACGGCATTAATGAATTGCTTATGCGCGAACCTGCTTCCACTTTCCATATTGGAAAACTTCCACTTCAAAAAGTTCATCAGTTTAGTTTGCCAAAATGGTCAATATTCACTGCCATCTCGACAAATTGCCTCCTGCATGCTACTGGATATTGCTATGACGCGCACTCACAAGGAATTATTCGATCTCATTTCAACGGAGCAAGAGCAATTTGGTGGTACTATTGCGTCGGATGTACTGGCTGGAAATCATGAACATTCCCTGGCAAACTACTTATTGGCAACCCCATCTCACGAAGGCGTACTAAAAATTGTAGATTGCGGGACTGCATCTCGAGATGCATCGCTTCTGATAGATCATCTCGAACACATTATGACATCAAAAATCGATATGATTGTTTTAGAAAATGCCACAACTTCAACCCTTTCCATCATAGAAATGAAGTGGAACTGGGTTAATGCATTGTCATGTGCGGCTAGCTCTGTTTCCAATATTTTTTCAATTCTCACTTCTGATGCGGCTGGTTGGTGGGCCTCTGTATCAAGGAGATCGTTGCACGTATCATCTCTATTTAGATCACATTACGGATTTTCATCTTTGCTTCATGCCAATGGAGGTTTAATGACACTTTTACCGTCTGATGCTCGACTCGGTGGCGATCTAGCAATGCTATGGAGATTATTTACTACTCAACCAGCGCTAATAACCACAGTAACATCTTCCGAATTTGCAATTTTATGCGAACAGCAGTCTTCTGAAGCGCAGAATATCATTCTAAATCCGGCTCGCGATATAATTTTAAATGAAACTTTTTGGTCCGATCTACATTTCTTTCTTGAAATCTCATCTCCAATTGCAATGTTGCTTTTGCAATTTGATGGAAATTCACCTTTTTTGGGGGACATTATTCCATCCTTTATTGATACAAAATCTCGTATAAAAGCTATTGCGGACTATACAGCAGATCCAGTTCGACATCATCTCATTGAAACTCTACTCAATGCCGTTGATGAAGCTTGGGATCGAATTCGACATCCTGCATATTCTGCAGCTTATTTACTTCACCCAAGATATGCAGGTAAACCTGGTTGCAGTTTTATGCATAAAAAAATGTTTAGCAAGGAATATTCTACATGATATGTAATTTTTAAATTCCAAATTAAATTTCAAATTTTTTAGTTGAGTAATTTTGAGTAACTTATGTTATTATTTCTTACTCTTTAAATTGAAGTTCATGGAATATTCTATAGTGGTCTTATCCTAATTTGTCTGCGATAAAATTCATTTTAAACCACTTTCATTTTGATTTATGTGATGTGCTATATTTCATATATACATGTTTATTTACTATTAGCTATACTCTAATGTGTAAATACCTTGCATGTTCTTGGATATAATTGTTTATTTTCATTTACTTACTGGGGTAATATTAAGGCCATTTCTGTAAATCGTATCATATGAATGATGTTCATTAAATAATTTATATTCTTTCTTTGAATATTTTTGAAGTATTTACAAAAAGAAGATATAAGTTTTTTTATAAGCTTTGTTCACCATTCTGATATTTTAAGATGCATAAAAGCCGCAATATAGCAATACATGCATTCTATACATTTATAGGTGATGAATTAGGTCAACTTGGATCATCGCCAGAGTACGAAAAGGATTTGCTAAGAATTATTTCCCAGCAATTAGGGGGAGATCAGGGGGAAATTCAACGTGCGATGACTGAATATGTGAATTTTCGATCTGGACAAGGTAAATGGGACACTATTCAATATTGCAGTTGATATTCTATAAATCGATGGTATACTAAATGATATATTCTATTATTTGATAGTTTACCACTCCACTGATTTCTGTTTGCTGATGCATATTGATATATCTATTCCAATATATTTGATGACCTGATCTTTTCGCGCAACCGACAGTATCAATTTATGGAATATCAGCGGTAACTTTTTGCTAATTGTTTTCCCAAAATTATTAAAAGTGTTAATACTATGAATGATTTTCTTGCTATGGAGAGATAGTCTTGAATAAATAATTTTTTCAGGGTAACAGGAATCCACAGAATTAATTCGTTAAATCCGAAAATCTGAAACTGAACTTGGCACAGTAGGGATTTTTTTTGTAAAAAGTAATTAAAAATGAATCTATTGCTTCCAAGGTTTACTGTATAAAAAGAGAATTTTTGCATAGTTATATTTTTGTTTTGAAAATAATATTTTTCGTTTTATTGATTTTTGAATCTCAATTGATAACGGTTTCACTCAAAGTTTTTTACTTATTTGGTTATATTAGGAGTTTTACATGAGCCAGTATTTCGAAATTTAGCTCGAGGAAGTATGCAAGAGCCCCCCATGCCAGGACATCTTTGGTGGCAGGCTGTTGGGACAAATTGGAGGGTATTACGCCCTATTGCAATGAAACTCTTGTCAAAGGTGAGTTTTGAAAATACTCGATTTATTACACCATTCACAGTTTTCAGTGTTTATGATATTTTTTGGTTGCTCAGATTTGGATACACTCACATAAATTGATGTTAATAACAATAGTTAAAAACTATCACTCTATGCTAAAATTTTGTAGTGCAACTTTCTCTACCACAGAGTGATTGTAGTACCTCTGATTTTTTGCGAGATTTTCAATGACCTCAATTAGTGTTAATGACACTAATTAAAAGTTGCTACTTTGGATAGTGTAGCTTTGAATTGAGACCTTTATAATTCGGTTCCGTTTTGTTAACTCTAAATAGATGATTTCAGTGTACTAATCAGTTTAAGTAACAGTGGTTACTGTGCTTTTTGCAAAGTACAGCAGGGTTTCGTGTTTCTGATTTGGAAATTTCTTTAGGTATGCAGTAAAATTCGGATTAAATCGATCTGTCGGGACCATCAAATTAATTCTTTTTGTCCGAAAATTTGAACTGAACTGGGCATATATAAATAACTTAGCATTTATTCGTTACAAGACGACTAGTATAGTATGCAATCTAATTTACCAGCAATATTTTGAATATGCACTTACAGAATAAATTTCTAGAGCAATACTCAAGTTCGAACATAACTATTTGTAATTACGATCTGTACTACCACTGCCTTTTGTACCCTCTATCTATTGAAAATAAATTTTTGAACTTTTACTGATCCATAAAGTTGTTTTTTTTATTTTCTCGTGTACAGGCGCCCTCAGCATCGCATTGTAGCAGAGCTTGGAGCGGAATAGATCCAATCATTTCAAATAAGCCATGTAAATACGGATCAGGAACCATGGGAAAGATGTTACTTGTGAATCAAAATTTGAACTGTATGACGAATAAATGTTCTTTATCTACCCCAATGCCTAGTTTTACTGATGGCATGCATTTGATAGACGTTGTTAACTATGTAAAATTTTTACGGAAAGAGCCTGTGTTTGAAGACGAGGATGTGATTCAAAATACGCCGGAAGGGAAGTTGCTTTTAGATGATGATGATAACAACATTATTGCAAATGCCTTATCCAAACCCATGGACTAATGTTATTGATATATAATCAACTTGAATTTATTACTTTCGCTGTCAAAACGAGATTGATTTGTTTACATGTTCTTACAAAGTTTTTTTAATTCAATTAGTTTTACGTAGTGTACAATTTTGATTGAAATTTAGGAAGAAATTTTTTCCTCGTATCTTTTAATTTCTGATCGTTTTATTGTCCTTTTGTTAACAATATCCTGGACAAAGATTTTATCTAAGATAATATGCACAAGTGAATATCTGTAAAGGAGTGTTATTAACATAAAAAGTGTCTGTGTCTGTTTAAGGGTAGTTGACAGATAATGTACAAAGGCTTCATGAAGGATTTTTTCTAAATCTTTGAATGACAAAAATCCTTTGAGCAGGATACGTATTTATTTCATCAGAAAAGCAAAGATTTGAGCACATCCACCAGTTATACAAATCACTGTGGCCATATTAAACAGTAGGATAAAAATCATTGTAAAGAAATCTGTAAAACTATGATTACTAAATTAATGTATAAACCGGAACGAGGAACCAAAACACGAAATGATTATACGTTAAAGCGCAGTCTATTATACTCTATCCATGTGTTGCCGAGAATAATCTCGCCAACATATTGTTTCAACATTATTTTCATATTAGTCGGATTAAGTCAAATTGATTCGAAGAACAACCTACAAATCATCAATAGTCATAGAAACAATTCACGGATAGTAGAACAGATCACACGGCGAAAAGTCAAATCCTAACAAAATCAAAATGTATTTCTACTTACTAGTACACAAAGTTGTATGGGAATAGTTAAGCCCAATAAGAAGGCATAGTGCTGTTAATAATTTCTGCTCTTTCTTTTGTTCTTTTCCATGGGAGTGTTAAATCCTTGCCGTAGCTCAGGCCAGTAAATATAAATATTAGAATATTTTTAAATGTTTATTTGAAATAGTTTTTTTGGTGGGTACTGCTAAACACATTCCTCACACGATGGAGGGAAAGACTTTCAGCCGGGAGATCAAATCTTGATTGATTTGATCCAACCAACTATAGATAAATCTCAAATCTATACTAGATAAAACACGTTGATTGGACAAGTTTTTGCATTTATGACAAATCTGTCGGGTCTGAACTATTCGTCATAACCGAAGTATCATATTCCAGAAATTATTTGGGTAAATTAAATAAATAAATTTATTGCAATGCATATTCTGACCTATAACTTAGATTTTGCTACATGAATATCCTACATACCAGCACTGATTGTTTGAGTCTCAACACTTCAGCAATACATTTGTTTTAAGATGGCTGGAACTATACAGTATCATACGATTGCTCCTCTAGAGTAACCAGTCCTCACGACAGCATTTCCCGTATGGATTTTTTGATAGTTGTTCTCATCATGTTACTTGTGCTTGCATTGATACTATGTACTTATTGCACATGGACAGAATCGTCCGCTAGAATGCGTAGTGTACGACATGTACATCACAGCAGATTTCTTTCTGAGCTAGCTACTTACTACGCAAGGCCTATTGATCGTCCATCGATGACATCTACCGATCAAGAATCTCTACCATCTGTACCTCCACCTCCGTTTTGGCGGCGCTCTCCTGGATCTAAAACGAATGATCGACCCTGTGCTATTCCATTAAGGCCCTGTGGTAGTAGCTTTATTGGTGTTGTTGGTATAGCACAAGCTAATTCGTTCCATATGCCGAGCACATCTGGTGTTTTCATTTCCGATAGCGTTGATGTTGATATAGAAGCTAGAATAGATCAAACATTACCTAAAGCGTCTATCCGTACATCGTCTTCAGAATCCATATGATAGTTCTTGTTAATTTATATGATTCATAGTTCTATAACATCACAGTTCATACTAGATAGAAATAGGAAAACGTTTAATTTGCAAAGGAAGTCTTATTCGGTGCCAAGTACTTTATTTCTTTCTTTTCTATCCACTTAGTCAATCTTTGGCCATTCGAGTTAGTTTTGTGGCAAAATTGATAGCAGTAGCATCAGCAACTTGTTAGTGAAAAGTATTGAATATAATATCAACTTTGTTTTTACACTGGGCTAAAGTTTATATGCTTCAATGTTTAAAGAGGTTTCAAAGATCTATCTGAAATTGACATAATCCGTTTTTTTAAATAGTGGGGAAAAAAGTAATTTTATATGAAATGATTGCATCCAAATTGAGTAAACCAGTCCTCAAATTATCATTTGAAAATGCTGAATGCAGTGCAACTTTTTATGTAATAAAAGAAAATTCAATAAAAAAATTGAGGTTTCACTAATTATTTGACCATATACTCTGATTGATTGTTTTTTGTTTGCCTAGATTTAGTTATAAATTCATCATGTTTAACTAATTACCAGAATCTGTTGTACAATTATATATAATATATTTGATATCTCAAAATAACTTACATGTTAAAGTTTCGAAAAAATGGTACTCTTGCAGTGCTCTAATTGCAACACTGTGGTGACAAAGACGAATTTTCTTAACTATTGGAAAAACTCTTACTTAAAATATTATGTTATTCATAGTAACCATCCTTTATCTAACTGATTAGTAAAATAATTAGCCACAAAGCGAAAGTCTTTTTTTCGATTGTAATGTCACTAAAAAACCGGAACAGATTTAAACAAACCGTGATTGTACAATTATTAAATGCAACAAGGAATGTAAGAATAAAGGAAATTTATATTATAGCATACATTGCCAAACCAGCGTTTCAAAAATATTCTTCTATAGTAAATATCTTTCGTACATATCCAATATATGCATGATCAACTTTGATAGTATTTTTTCGATCTGGCAATCATTGTTGAATGCTTTTTAAATTAATATCAAAGTTAGGAAAAAGTATATATACTAAAAAGTTTAATTAACTCACAAACAAAACAACATTTTGGTTAATTGTGTCGAAAGCGAATTAAACTACATGAAAGATAATTACTAACTTATCTAATATAATTACAACTGTTTAATTACAAATCATATGAATATGTCTGCTACAAAGAATGTACTCAATTAGCACCATTTGATGAACCTGCACGCTTAATCAAAGTGGAGCAACAAACTTCAAAATCATGATAGCTGCCCACTATTTCAATTCACTCATGAAATTAGTGAAGTATGTTTGCACACAAAGAAATTTTTAAGACACGGTATTGCTATTAAAAAATTTAGTAGTATTCACTGTAATAAATTATTTTTCTTCAAAAAATGCTACAAGTTTTTAATATGCAGATAGCATTGCAAATGCTATCATCTAGAACTCACATCTGTACTTAGCAGCTTTGTATCATCTCTTATCTACAGTAAGTGATCAAAATATTTCATTTAACTACATTACTGGAGTGAAATTTTCTCTATTTTAATGTTAACTTTAATGTACATTATTGGCCTCAAATCATTTGACATCAATGCAGATTATTTCATCATGAGAAATAACAATCCCTCTGCTGCTGAAGTGAACCCACGACTAATTGCTAATAATTTAATTGGTGAACCCGTGGATTGTGACTTTGTTCACTATTTATGGAGCTCTAGCAAAATGGTGGATCTCTTAAAGTTCAAAAATTTCTTGAGGAACTAGAACAAACATGTAAGCTCATCAAGATTTGAAAAAGAAACCACAGTTCTTGATAGAATCATGCAATGGCCATCCGCTCTGAGAGTGCCTAGGAAAGTATTAATTTGAACTTTAGAATGCGCAGGATATGGAAATCACTGTAGTGCTATCATCTGCATTGCTGCAAACTAAAAATGAGGGAAGTTAAAGGACTAATATTAACCACTAACATTTGTTTTTCTTCCAAGATTAAGACAACTTTCGTGCCATAGAATTCATTTGATACAGTTTTAATTTTGGTCTATTCTGTAAATACTTCTTGTTAAATAAAATAGGAAGAAGTTTAAGATTTTACATCTGTTCCAAGTCAAATATTGATATCAAAAAGTTTAAGCAAAATCTTCTACAGTTTTTGAAAAATTTATGAGTTCAAAATATTTTCTTGAACTCAAAATATGCTACTAATAGAAACGCACATTATCATGTAACTACAAAAATATAATATAAAGAAATTGTTTTTTTCATTTTTGCCATATTCATAAGTTTGACTTTTATTGCAATCATGATGATTTTATTGCTAAGTGTCATTGTTAGCATTATTTAATGCTTTTTTAATAGCTTGCCAAACTCTTGTTGCCCAATAGCTTTGACTAACTCACTCATGGGCATAGAGGTGCTGATAAATCAGATTGTAAAACAAATCAGTTTCAAGGTCTCAGGTTTTATTCAAGATGTTTTGAAATACTATCAGTATCCATTTTTAAAATCTTCATTTATTGCCTAATCCAAATATGCACTTCTATAATACTGAAAGTCATGCTGTGGAAGATTGGTGAATAAAGCCAGAAGACAGCAATAACCAGATGGACTGAGGTGAGAGATCTAAGGATTTAATTTTTTAATTAAAATACCTTATCCTGTGTTGCATTTAGACGATTACTACCAGCATGAAAGTAGTAGATAGAAGTATATACACAGTCGTTCCCAATGCGTATATCATATTTTATAAAATTCCTTTTTTTATGGAGTGCATGGTTGCCAGCCAAGTTAGAGTTGAAAAAAAGGATATTTTAGTTTTATGCAACTCTCAACTTTAAAAATTTACAGCTACTGACACTATTATAAGCTAATATTTTTGATATGCACAATCAACTACAAAATAAAGAAAATTGCAATACTGTTAGGAGTTGAGCACATGCAGTTGTACGGGTTTATATCAAGCAACAGTTCCAAACTATATCAGTACTAGGATACATGCATTGCTACATATTTTTGTAGTATATGTTTGTAATTAGTACTGCATTGTATAGTAGTAGCAGTAGTAGTTTATATACACTACATAGTTTAACTTAATTTGTAAAGTTTCTTTAGTATCATGTTGTTTCCACTTCAGTGGCTGTTGGGATGAAAGAGGAAAGGTATAATTATATGACACAGTATTTATACCTATGTTAGATGAGGTAGCTTAGTTGATGGGGGTAAAGTTTGATGTATGGTAGAGAGCAGACAAACAGCAAAGCAAAGATAAGGTTTAATAAAATATAAAAAAAGTTTTATTAAACTTTGAAGAGTAAACAAAAATGCAAGACTGAGCAAATATACATGTCCCTGCTAGCTCCCAAGGTACACCCACTTGAAGTGCCCTTAAAACTGGCTCTTTGGTGAATCTTGCTGAATCTTTTTATTTCATAAGTAAATGTAATAATTTCCAGAGGTAAGTTTATGACTGTAGAGAATTATTTAAGTAATCCTTGGAAATTGTCTTTAGTGGATATAAAACAGAGTAGTTTATATTAAAGCCGATTTAAGCGGAAATATAGTCTTGGTGACATTTCCAGAATAATGTCCAACCAGTTGAAGTAGAGTTTGAAGTAGAACAGAAGACGGTAAAAAAGTTTTGAGAGAACACAATAAAAGTAGGTTTAATCTTTCTTTGTTTTAACTGGTTACATAACTCTGTAGAAAGTGATCAAAGAGATTTCCAATTAACCCTGAGAAAGATGATATGTGGTAAATTTTGGAGTAGAACAAAGGAATCCATATAGGATTGTGACAAAAGTGTTTACATAAAAGGTTTGGTATAAGGGTACAAATAGGGTATAAGGGTACAAATAGGGTAAAAGGTGCAATCAGGTAAAAGGGATAAAAAGGTGAGAAAAGGTATAGGCAAATGCAGGCAAACATAGATGAACATTGATGAACATAGTTGAGCAGTTATGCCATAACAACTTAGATAGCAGGACCGGCAAGTATCCTGACAGTGGCAGAAACAACTTAGATAGCAGGATTGGCAAGTATATTGAGAGTGGCAGAAACAACATCAAATAATATGTGTTTCCTATCAATTTTTTCTTGTTTTCTATTGGAATTCTCTTTATGATTCAGATTTTTGCCCTTGCTTTATCTGCACCTTTGTCTTGTTAGTTTTACCTTCTTTTTGTTGGCACATTTCTGACTGCTACAATATAGTAAAAAAACTTCAAAATTTTGTCTTTACCAAATTGGCATGATACAGAAATAGCCTAGCAAACTTGTTAGCATTAATTGAGAGGCATGTTTTTATTCTGGAATGTATACACCAAACCTTTACAAAAATTGACAAATTTGATGCTCAATGTGCGTTAACAGCACTGGAAAGGAACAATTTTTTATCTCAAAATTAATTTTTTTTACTTGGGGGAAGTAGGCTAAAACAAGCCAATATTAAATCTCATATAGAGGGAATTGATTACACTAAGCGTATTTTAGCTACTGTCTTACTTTACTAACTGCAGAAACCATACTGCTCAAGAAAGCACATATATGAAGTAGTTTACTTATATTTGGTACTGCATTTCATAAGTCTTGAAATTCTAGTTCAGATTTAAAGATATTTAAAAACCTAATAGCATATCGCGATACGCTTTACTATGTTAAAAAAAAGTAGCAGATGTTGTTATATTTTGATAGTTTCCCAAGTAAAATAATTTTACTGTAAGGCTATACGCAGGCATGAGTTAGTCAATGCACTATATTGTTAGTTTCTTATACGTTCTTAATTGAGTAAAACAGAATATCACGTTGAATAGTAACATGCATATTTACTTTTTGGTACTTGGCACCCGATATTTGCTGAGTATTTTTCAAATCTTCATTTTCCAATAGGATAAAAAACATTAAATAAAACTTCCAAAAAAGCAAACTATTTATTGACATAAGCTGATGCTTGAAATCAAACTGGTTAGTATTAGTGACTCTATGTTGACATTGGGATATAATAACAGCACAAACTTAAGTAAAATGACTTATAAAGTTCGTTTGTCAATATTATATTTTTGCCGTCTACTTGTGAAATTAGATTTTGAAAAAATTACATTTCCTTTTTATACATTTACAGATATTCATGCCATTCACTAGGTTTTTACTATGATTACAAAAAGAATCCACATCTGGTTTATTATCGCAATTACTATTTTACAACTATAATAGGAGATGCTAAGAATATGTTCCTTGGAGAAACTTCTATTCTTAATTTTTGTTGTAGTCCAATGATTTTATATCTAACACAAGACTTTAGTTCGAAACAGTACAGACTCTTTAACACAAAACGAATGATTCATATAATTGATTTTGATAAATACTCTGTAATGTTTTAGCAAAAAAATTAGGGCGGCAATATATAAATAGTGTATAAATAAAAACAAAATTTAAATAGGAAGATATTTTGACTATATTAAGAAAAAGCACAATGGAAATGCCTTAAAGGAAATTAGCGTTTAGTTGATAAACCTTTGCTGCCACCACGTTTGGCCATATCAGGATTCTTGAGCATTCTCACTTTTGTGGGAGTTACCTTGAAAAAGTGATTAAAAAATTATTTTAAGTTTTACTGTGGAACTAATGAGCGATAAAGTATTGAAAGCTTTATTTTTCTAGCAAAATAAAAAAGTATAGAAGAACTATATTTCTGCACCACTCAAGTAGTGCTTCTCATTTGTAACAGAAATTCGAATGTGTACAGATGTTCTCTATCAAGAAGAATGAATGTAGATGGGAATAATACTATTCAAAGAATACAAAACAAATATATTTATACTTTTTGATTAATTAATGCATAGAAGACATGATTCATCACTGTACAAAAATCTGGTTTTTACAGCTCACCTCAACCAATTCATCATCTTGAATATACTCGACAGCTTGATCGAGTCCAATTTCGATTGGTGGAACTATCCCTTCTACAATGCTTTTATTGGCTGATCGAATATTATTAAGCGCCTTTGTTTTGCATACGTTCACTATAAGATCGCCTGGACGTTGATGCATACCAACAATCATTCCGGCATACACGTCATCCTAAATACAAAAATTAGAAAGAATTCAAATTTTAATGCCAAAAATTCTTGATTTTAAAAACCGCTCTCATTGCATACATACAACTAGAAATATGCAACGATTCCTAAAAAACGATTGCAGTGTATATTCCCTAACCGTAACCGATGCTTCCACCAAAAACCATCAGTTAATCGAATACATCCTATTAGAGATATCAATGTCCACTAGCAAAGGAGGTCAGTGGAGCGTAAAGGTATGAAATAATAGAACTTATCATTTAGAGAATCACCGATTTACAGAAGGTGTACTGAATTGTGTTGCATTTAAAAAAAAGCCCAAGGATATAATCTAAAAGTCCCATGAAAGTTACAAGACAAAAATGGGTCAAAAATACTGTTCTACCAAATATTGCTCAATTCAAGTAAATTGAATTAAAAAGAATTACTATGAGTCCAAGCAAACTACGATGCTGGGCTTATATTCGCAAAGAGTTCATTCAAGACTTTTTAAAGTGCTCATCCAATCAAAACGCAGTATTTTCACCTTTGGTGAACAAAAGAGCGATCCTCGGTCTTGAGCACCTAAAATTCCATTAGGAGTTACTGGCCCATCTTCATATGCTAATAAACTACCCCTATCTCTAGCTTCAATGTTACCCGCAAAATCTCGGTACGAATCAAATACAGTGTCCATCACGGCTGTCCCGCGAGTCACCGTGAGCATCTACAAACATACATATGAAAAAAATTCATATTAAGCTTTATGGTTGCTAGTATACTAGATAGTATATCTGTACAAGTCGGCATCAATATAAATTAATACAGCTACGGTTGACTAACGATAACTTGGCAGTTAAGTTTTCTCTCAGGGAAGAGTGAAAATTTTGGAAATATTTTGGCTTATCCATATAGATAGACAAATATACATTACACTTTGGACATAACGAATAGATACTGACTATATGCTCCATACAACGAATAATTCGTTACATGCGAAGATCTGAAGCTGAACTCAGACACATTAAGACTATTCATTTATTTTTTATGAGTGAAAATTTGCTAAGTGTGAATTGGTCATGTCCGAAGTTCAGAATTTATTCAATTTCATTGGCCTATATTCAAATAAGCATTCACAGAAAAGTTTCTGTATCAATTCTCTATTCAATAAATTGCATACTTCAGTATTTAATGTCTCTAAAATTTTTTTCAATTATGAAAAGAAGACAATCAATCTCATTTGAACATTTCATTCCTAAACATTGCGTATAAAATAATCTAGTAACTGAATGATTCGATTTTATCATTTTCATTTTGGACAGGTTTTCTTATGCATATTTACTCTGCCAAACTCTACCATTTTTTTTAACTGAGCTAATAAATTAATTTTGTCCTATCCACTCTATTAATCCAAACCAAATTACATCAGCAAATAATACATATGCACAAAAAAATATAACTGACCTGATTTCGAAGACCAATCATTCCACGAGTCGGAACGACATACTCAATATAGGTGATTCCCCACTCAGCTTCTGATGCAGGACCCATATTTATCATTTCACCTTTTCGGCGTGATAATAAATCAACAACCGAACCGACATATTCATCCGGCACTTGAACTTCGACTTTCTCAAATGGCTCTGTTAACTGAATTAAACAAAAAATATATATTACTGTCACTTATAATATAGCTGAAACGAACAAGGAAATCAAACAGCATTAAAACGGATGGTTGGTATTTCACGATAAAATCGAATCTTAAAAAAGATTATTGAAAATAAATTTTTACATAAAGAAACCGTTTTCAGTATGAAATTCTCAGATTCAAAAATTTTTGCTATTTTATGAATACATATATATATATATATAAATGTAAGTATTTTGCAGCGTTATGTCCGAAGTTTATCGTGTTCTATTGGTTAATAGATTGGCAGTTTCACAATTAGCATGCTTTTGCTCAAGTATTATTTTAATTAATGCAGCTACTAATTTCACACCAGTTGACGCTGAATTTCACTGAAAGCCAATAGTTAGATTCAAGCAAAGCCTAAATGCGTAAAATTTATAAAATAAACATATCAGTTTCATGATTACCTTGCCATTTTCTTTTTTAGTGATGACTGTCGGCGGCCCGACCAGAAGTTCAAATCCCTCTCTTCGCATATTTTCAATTAGTACAGTAAGATGAAGTTGACCTCTACCAGACACCTCATACATATCAGATGAGTCTGTTTCGCTGACTCTCAGAGCCACATTTCTATCCAGCTCTTTCATAAGTCGATCACGAATCATCCTTGATGTCAAAAACTTTCCTTCCCGGCCAGCTAATGGAGACTTATTTACACCAAAAGTCATTCTTACAGTTGGTTCTTCAACAGCAATAGGGACCTAATAAAACATTGAACTTTGGATAAGAAGAATTTACTTGGGAAAAAGTCTCACTAGTTGAGCCAGATTAAGATGATTGGGCGATATTGCAAAAATAATATTTAACAACAGGAAATTTATATTGACTTCTATTCTGTTTGGATTTTTGGGTTTTATTGAATCAATTTTTTGGTGAAAAATAGTACCTGAATACTGATATTTTAAGACCCTCATAATGCCGGAAAATACCACTAATTTATACAGTAGACTTTTGGCAAACCAAATTTGAACTCGTCTAACAAACTTTAAGATATAACGAGTGAAAAAAAGCCAAAGTCCAATATCTGAAATTTAAATACGACCAAAAGTCGTATTTAGATTGTAATTTTTGGCATTAACTCAGTAATTGCTCAATATAATTTAAACTAAAATCTAAAACTCAACTGAGATTCTATAAATACTCCAATTTAATAATTACAGTTCTATATTTTTTCCGGAAAATACGTATTCAGGAATTCGGGGATTAACACAACATTATTGTACAGTAGCAGTTCATTCTGTGTCATATGAAGCTTTCCAAAATCTCAATTACACTGTAACTTTGCTGATTACACTCGCCATCAACTATTAGTGCTTAAATTTGAATGCAGAAAAATAGTTGAAAAAACTAATTGAAACCTATAAATCATCATATAACTGTAGTACAAAATGCAACAAATTGGGTTTTAAACCTTCCACGTACGAATCAATCTAAGGCACACTAATTTTAAATCCACACAATATTTGTCACTATGTCTACACTGTCCCAAGAATGACTTCTCAATTGAAAGGTCACAGTTATGAAAATATGCATAAAAAACGATTCTTTTGGAATAAAGCAAAATTCAGTGTGACCTTTTATTTGGCATGAAATTCCGAGGTCAAGGTAGAAAATCTATTTTTGCCCGTGTCAAATTAGAGCGGGCCTAATTAAGAATAAGAAACAACTTTATTATACTTTTGTAAACAAGTAATATATTACCCAACGAATGAGAATATGGTTTTAAAAATGAAAAGTTGTCGTACACCAAGGTGACATACCATTGGTCTTGGGTTTGCAGGATCAACTACAGTGTCGCCAATTCCGATCTCATCGATTCCAGCTACCATGACAATTTCGCCAGCTGAAACCTCCTCTGCAGCAGTACGCCCCAGGTTATCAAATACAAACAGTTCACTGATTCGACCTGTCTTAACAGATGCTCCAGGTCGGGTAATGCCTACCATTTGACCTCTCTTAATCGAGCCAGAGTGTACTCGACCAATTGCTTAAAAAATAAATGCATAAACTTTTCAAATTCCTTATAAGTACAGTTTATTTCTGAATATTTACATTTTTTATTTAAGCGACTTAAAAATTTGAGAATTTTCGATTATCTTTACTTAACTATAAGGGAATCTACATCAACTCGTGCAAATTTGAAAGTCAATTAATATATATGGCATCTCAATTGAGGCAAATGGCGAAAAAATTATGATTGCATTAATGACAAATTTTCAAATTGATCTGATTACATTTTCAAATGTTCAAGAATACTAAGCACATAATAGGTATTTATTAAATTAGTTCTTATAGTCAGCTTGTGTAAAGAAGTTTATTACTTTTTATAGTATACTGAGAATTTTTGGAGCATGAAAAGCAAGAGTTCTGTGATGGCAATAACTCCAAGAATGCCGCACAAAGAGTCATTTTTTTAATAAAATTGCAGTCATGTTCTCAGGTACCACAAAAATGGAAGGCATTTTTCTAGAACTTAAACACTAGCCTATAATAAAAAACGAATTTTTATAGTTTCATTTTATTTTCACAGGAAAATAAACATTTATATTCAGGTCTTATTTCCGAATAGTATATGAAAACGATTATTATGCTTACCTCGCCTTTAAAATGTTATATGATTGCATAACTGCATCAATACGTACGTCAAACAAAGAATTCAATAGCAATTTATACTGCTAATTGATAAAAGTAAATAAAGACGGAACGCATACATAAAATTATGAAAATATCAAAAAATTCCGAAATTTTACAGTGTTAAATATGTACCTAATTTTCCTTTGAAGTCATCGTAGTCAATATTTGCAGTTAGAATTTGTAGCGGATCATTTGGCTTGACCGCCGGCTTTGGCATCCTAAGAATTGCTTCAAACAGAGGCTTCATATTGTCTGCCAAATGTTGATATTCGTCACCTGCAATCCCTTGTATTGCGCTAGTATAAACTACTTGAAAATCGGATTGTTTATCGTTTGCACTGAGATCGCAGAACAAGTCAAATGTTTTATCAACTACATACTCTGGCCGAGCACTCGGGCGGTCAATTTTGTTCACCACCACTACTGCCTAAACTCATACATATGTAAACAGTAAAAAATATGCAATAAAAATAGAAAAATATTAAAATGAAAAAATAAATCCACAATAACTGCTGAAATGACCTAATTTCCCTACAATTTTTGAAAGATTCATTTTTTGCCTATTTTCTTTAAAAAGACCAATTTTTGTCTTTTTAATATTCACCAAATTTTAATCATCATCACAACTTCCTTAAAACAAAAATGCAGGTTAATTCTTGATCACTTTTATTTCGGGAAAGGTAAGCAATAATTATTATTGTCTTTTTTGGTACGCTTAATAAATTCATACCCTCAATAATCCTAGCCCAAGATAAATATATGTTGAAAATATAAAAAGTGAAACAATAAACATTCATCACTGTTTGAAAATAAAAAATATGCTGAATAGCTAATTTTTAACCAAGTAAGCATATGTCAGCATAAAGATATCGACAACCTAACAGCATCAAAATATGATTGTATAGACAATAAGTGGCAAATCTAAGAAAAAAACACCATATTGAAGAAGAAAATAAAATATGATACTTCGAGAAAATACGCAATAGGCCACCATGTAATTTTCAATTTTTTGGCTTTTCAGAAAATATTCTGAATCTAACAAAAATGAATTCATCATGAGATGAAAAGTAACCAAGAGTGAGGTATTTACTGCTCTTAAAATCATTCTTTATTCCTAATAGCCTGTTTTCCACTTTCATTAAAAGCGTCGTTGTAGATTTAAGATTAACCATGTCAGATAATAACACAAAATAACACCAGTGTTAGTAAATTTTGTCTAGAAAAGTTTGCAAATAAGCTGCAATTCATTACAGATCTGATTTGTTCCATACCTGTAAACCCAATTCTAGAGCTTTTTTGAGGACAAATCGCGTTTGCGGCTTTGGTCCTTCCACCGAATCAACTACTAGTAATACTCCATCGACCATGTTTAAAATACGCTCAACTTCACCCCCAAAATCAGCGTGACCGGGAGTGTCTACTAAGTTGAACTTAACATCTCCATATCGAATAGCGCAATTTTTCGCCAGAATTGTAATTCCACGCTCCCGTTCTTGATCGTTTGAATCCATTATTCGTTCTTCCATCTACATATTCCAAAAAAATACAAAAATTGAAAAATCATTTTGATCTCCATTCTTGAAGATATTTGTTCATAATCATTAACGAATCTCTAAGTAAAGAAACAGCACATTCATTAAGAATTTATAACATATTTAGGACTTTGTTCGAATCGTGTTCTTTTTGGCATAACTATGACTTCAAGATTAAATAAATAGCCACATCAGTGCTACATTGAAGACTTCACCGTACAAAGTTTTTTGGGTTGATTATTGAATTATTTATTGTCTATTTTGGGCAATACATGAATATAAGCAAAATTATAGTCATATTTACCTTTTCATTGTCACGAAACACTGATGATTGTCGTAACATGGCATCCACTAAAGTAGTTTTTCCATGATCAACGTGAGCAATGATTGCTATATTACGTAAATCGTGCCGATATTCAGTAGCAGCATCTATTTTAAGTTCAACATCTGCCACTGCGCTGTAAAGTCTACCAGCACGAAACCTTAGATATTTCAGCGAAATTGAAGAATTGGTAAAAGGCATTGGATATGCATTGAATAAAAACAGTCATTTCCAAATTTCTTAGTAAATGTAAAACTCATCAGTACAATTGACATTCGTGTATTGCAAAATTTAGCTAATTTACATTCATTTCAATTTTTACAATAACTTTGGGAAAGAAGCTGTCGCACAGAGCATATTACAAATATGGCAAAAGGAAGGCATGAAAAAACTGCGTAAATGACTTAGATTAACATTAGATTCGTATTTTATAGTTTTTATTATTCTATATCAGCAGAGCTTTCATTGTTGTCATGTCAGGCGTCCGACATAGATCTATAGTAACTATTAAAGAGTGATTTTTTAATACCTTTCGATATCCTTGATCGCTGAATACGTTGATCTTCTTCGGTGGCCATTCTGGTGCGATCTTCTAGACAATTCATTTATCCTTTGGACGTGAGTTGGTGCGAATCCTTGAGATACTGGTGCTCCAATACATACTAACACAATACCAACAAATGTTCGTCCCATGATACGACGAAATTTTGTAGTTGTCGCAGTAATGTATGGCCCAGATGGCAATAAGTCAGCTAATAGCTGGTGCTATGGATGGTGATGAACACGGTAATGCATACGCACTTCAGAATTGTTTTGATTGGTTTTGTCAATTGCAAATGTTCGATTTTCAAAAGTCGATATGAACAAATATATGTTGATATGAACGAATATGTGTCATATGATTCGACTATTATTTATGTCACGATTCCCAATTACGCTGAAAGTTTGGCAAGGGCTCAAGTGCATATCCAGAAGTTGCGGTATTACTGGATAATGCGCATCTCACATGAATCGCCGTACATATTATGTATATAGGATTGGTTAAAGATCACATCATATTGCATGATGTCTGATTATATTCGGCAAAAATTTGAATTCTACAATTTTCGTAGCAGGTACTTGTTACAATCGTTCGTCGATATCGAAAGTAATTAATGAATTTAAATTTTTGATATTCCTTTAAAATGCTAGGAAAATTTCGGTATGGTTGGGATTGACTCAAATAATAGAACACCCTGAACAAATGCGATATGCCAAGGTGTCTATTTACGTCGTACAATGAATTTGTTTTTAATACCCTGACAGCTAAATGCGCAAGTTGCTTTATTAAATTGTTTAGCTCCAGCAATGTCAAAAACTAATCTTTTATTAAAAGCACTTTGTCTGCAAGCAATATGCCGTTTTAAACGATAATATATATAGTTGATCCAGATATTACAATTCACATTTTTAAATAACTTTGGGTTACTATTCCTAATATGCCTATCATGGCATTCAGATTTATTATTGTGACATACTCTTTGAAGGCTTTTCTATTTTGACTTCAAAATTTTGTTCCAAACAAGGCCACATTATATTTTGTCGAATATGGAAAAAAACAGTTCATTGGGTATATTTCCATTGCTGTAATCTTCAGTTCGAGATATAATTACAGAAATAGCTGTGCTGAAGAATGGCATAAATGCTTGAACTCATACCAAAAGAAAATGTGCTTTTACTAAAAAATAAGTGACATTATGACAAAGACTAAGTTATCATGACCATTTAGCATTATCCTAGCAAAATTGGATGCTCAGTTTGCGAAATGCAATGTTCTGGGGTTGTACAGTTTGTTATTGTGCACATCAAAATATTAGCTATATGCTAGCTAAAAGTAAAGATTGTTGAAAATTAACTGATAGTTTCTGCCTTTTCTCATGTATTTCACCCATTACTCCGCTAGCTACATCACATTCTGGACAGGCTAAAAGCTACCTCAGTCTTTAATGAAGTTGGGTCACTGCTGTGGTATTACTGGTCATTACCCAGATGATGGAAATATCAATAACTAAAAGATCATCTCCAAAAACTAAATTTCTGAAACAATCGCTTTGTACAAAAAAATTTTATTTAAAATTTGGAAAGCTATGCTAGTACATACAATTAGATATTTTTTATACAAATTCAAATAGTGCATCTGTACACATCGCGCTCGTTCAAATCTTGCATAGGACGAGCGTTGTTTCCATTTTTATCTGCAAGCGATCCAGGCGTTTGGCGTAAAACCGATCGAAACAGTTCAAGTTGAATAGGGCTAATATACACCGACTCTCGCATTACCACCCAACTAAAATAAAATTATGAATACATTTAAACCATAGAAATGAATTTAATAGATAGTATTTCAGTTCAAACTTAAGAGATAAAACAAAATATACATAATGAAGCCAATGAAATGTAAATATTCGAGCACATGGACAGCATATGTTTGCAATTTTTGATCTAGTATAATTGACTAATGTTAACTTTTATTTATCCGAATTTAAATTTTCACGAAATACGCAAACGCACATAAATGTTATGCTGCTTGGTAAAAAAGTTATTATAGTCAACAAAACAGTTCAAGTACATAGAATCTTTACTAAGAACCTTGAAAGTATCCTCATGAGTGCAAGAGGTCATTTTCACTACCGCGGATCACAAAAATTTATATTGAAAGCGAATGAAAAAGTGACTTACGTTACAGTTTCAGAGCAAGGCGGGGTAGTTAGTGATCCTAAATAATTGTAAAACGTCCAATCTGCTGGCAAAAGGCTATACGGATTCACAATTTCGGCATCTGGAGCTAATAAATTTTCTTTAGTGGTAAATGTAATACCGCTAATTTTCGATGCTTCTCCAGCTATACGATACCAGTAATTATCCAACTGAAAAATTGAAGTACTTGTTGAGTAATCTAAAAAAATAAAGCTATGGAATGCATGTTTTTGTAAGGTTAAAAGATTTAAATGTTTCTGAAAAACGAAGGATTTTAAAAACATACAGCACTAACAAAATAACAGTTTTAAAGGCAAATAAAGGTAAAATACATTGTTCAAAGGTTTCAGCTCATAAAAAGCCATTATTGTGAAAAGGTCATAGTTCAGAATAATTTCTGAACTGTTTGAAAAAAAGTAAAAAAAGCGTAGTGGCCTAGTGAATTTCACTGCAAATAATACTACCTCAGTGTTTCCCAAATAATTGTAATTCACATCCATGAATACAGCAATAACAACAAGATCTTTATCGTCTTTCGAGTTACTATGAACAAAATGAAGTTCGGCATCCGAAAATCCACCGCCAACAGAATGTTCCGCTACTGAATGTGAGTGAATCTGTAAATAAGAGCATAGAAAAATTAAAAATAAATGTTTGAAACACATGCTACTAAATGATATTAAACAAAAAAAGATTGAGAAAATAAATGTATCGTCAGCAAAAAAAAAATAAATTGTAAACTTTGCAGGTCATAATGAATTCATTTTTGCTAAGAAGTAAAATTTCAGAATAATTTGTGAAGGCTTTAAAAAATATACATATAAATAGCCTGTATAAATTTATGTTTTTGAAATGCAAGTTTACTCTTGAAAGCAAATATCCAGAAATATGGCAGCATTAAGCTTTAGCACAAATAATATGAATCCATTTCATATTTCCAAAACAATCCTTGAATTCGATAAAAAAGGATTTTATTTTGAATATAATTTGATGATTTAATTCCTCGCAAAGTTATTCGAATGCATTATCTCTGGAATTCACGACACTTATTCTTTAAAATTTTTTATTTACATTGTATCAAGATATATTGCGGAACTGAAAAATCAGAGCGTTCGTACCGCAAACTTTTTAGCATAAATTTATAAAACCTGAAATGGTTCATCTCTATACAACTTTCATCTTTCTTTCGAACTGAAAATGAAATACTAACTGATGACATCTATCATTAAAAATATTGAAACCCAACTATTAATTGAAATTGCATATAAAAAAGTTCATGTGGACTGAATAGTTTCTAATTTAAAGTTTCTTTTGCACATCATTAACAGAAGAGATTAGTCTGAATGCACAGAGCTGCATGACCAGCATAAAATTTAACAAATGGACAGCTAGGAAAAAAATGATAACTAGACTTGTAGCTTTGATGTTTCAATAACACATACAAAATATGCATGGAATCATAACTTACCTCCAGTAGGTTGTATGTGACATCATTCACCTGCGAAAATAAGGTGTAAAAACTCATTTAAGTTTTTAGAGTAAAATATTCATTAAAACAATTAGCATAGAAATAAACGAAAAAATGACAAAAATCATGTGTAAATACGGAAGTAACTCTTTAGATAATGAAGAATTGAATAGTGTAAGCCTTGAAAAATCTATTGCTCAAATATATCTGCCATATTTTTGCAGGAATTGGATTTTGCTTTTCTATCTCTATACCAGGAGTCCTGTCAGAGACAAAAGGTCACTCAATTTGTGCCTATTTACATAAAAGGAATATTATTGTTTTTTTTCTCTTACCCTTCCATGATCTACTGTTCAAGATTTAACTCTGTGACTGAGAAGGCATCTATTCTATTGGATACTAATTGAAAAGTACTGAAATTTAACAGAAACAAAATAAAACTGACTACTTGGATGCATAGAAAATAGGAGTCTCACTATTAAATAAGGGGGCTCATCACATGCTTTTTCCTCAAATCCAACTCTCCAGGATCTTATGGTGGGTTCATACGTTAATGAGCCATACGCACAATTTCCAGGAAAGAATTGAATTTTGTATTTTGGGCAATTTCTTGAAATGATATCTATGGATAAATTGATAGGACTCTGACGAGTTCCATCGCAATCAGGATATTTCTTATGCCACATGTCAGGAGCGACTTGATAATCCTTTTCCTCCGTACAAGCAAAGTTATAGGTCCAGTCTGACTCTTTTGTAGGTGAACAACTACCGCTAGCGATGTTTTCCAAGGGAGATGCGTAAGCCAAATGACGTTCAATGAAATTCATATTGTCATGAAAATTTTGTTCCTTGAACAGCAAAGTTAAAATGTTATATCAATCTATCATATCATGTAAATGAAGTTCAACATGTTACAAACTTTGCTTGAAATCAGTTCGAATGACGAAACTCCAAACGCAGCGAAAACGAAAGTTGCGGAGAAACTTGATAGGCGTCCAAAGCTCATCTTAAAAATATTTCGAATATTTTATCGCAGTGAGCCAAAATCATAATGGAATCAAAAAATAAAGGTTGATGGCTAGTCATGAAAATTTAAATTGATTTACCTGTCATCGGAAGTCTTGAAAGAGAACAATAAGTGCATGACGGGCAAATCATCAGAATAATACTTGCTATGACCAGTCTAAATAAATCTTTACAACCATATGAAAAACAGCATTGTATTTCAATTACCAAAGTTTCATTCAAGGAATATTGGCGAACGACACTTTAGAGCTTAGAAGTCAGCTCAGCATCGACTATGATACCATTGATTTCGTGATATGCATTCAAGTAATGTAACTCTTAGTGATGTAATATTTTTCCATCATATAATGACAAGGTTTTTAAATAAAGATCTGCTCAAAACTTGATCAAACCATATAACTTCATGTGCTAAAGCGCTAATTATAGACACTATGCCAGCATCATATTATAATTGATTGAGTTGTAAACAAATATGTTACGTATTTTGATATGCAGTACAAATAAATGTAAATGTTGATGATTATAATGGACCAGTAATGTGACCAGTAACAGTAATGTTGGGGCTAAGATTCAATCCAACAAGGCTCTAGTATCAGTCATGCTGATATTATACAAGGTCTCACAAGCATAATGCTTTTCAAATGACATCTTGCTCATGATGTTTGCCATAAATCATCTTGGTAGTGCTACATTTACCTCAATTGAATCATGCTAAAATTCTAATCAAACTGGGTTGGACGAATATTTACCTACCAGGACTTAGTTACCAAAATTTTTGACACTCCTAATAATTTCGAGTTCTCTAATAAAATTTAGAAAATTTATTGTGTTTAGTATGAAATGGCAAAACAAAATGAAAAAAAGATTTTTTAATACAATAATCAAGCTATTCAGCAACTTTCTGTTGTTTTAAAAAGTTTTGATAATTTCTCTTCCATATACAGTTAAAAACTACAAAATAAATTTTCTAGGTCATCAAAAACCATTGACATCTCACATTTGTATGTATCTGATATATTATCTGTAGAGTCATTTGGCAATGATTCTAGTAATTGAAAGTATACTTGAAATTTTCATCCTAAATAAAGTTTGCAAAAGCAACCAAATTTGAATATTCCGCTAGAAACTTCTGGTCATCACAGTTACTGCATCCTTAAGTGCTATTAATGATATGTGACATGAGATTTGGGATAAAATGCTGTTCAAAAATCTTTCAATCCAATAGTTTAATTTTTGTCTATGTTTGCTTGGTGTAACTTAATAGCCATTTCATTTTTTTGAATTTTATTGTCATCATTTTTTAACTGTACTACAAATATATATTGCAGATATTTCAATTTTAATATTATTTTATAGTTGTCCTGATGTATAGAAAGACAGGTAAACAGCACAAGAGAGTGTTAGTTCAAGTATGCATTAATATCTTGATGTGTGCTGCAAGAAGTAACTGCACTCCTCCAACACAACATTATTTAATTCAAGAATATTATGTGACTATACACTTTTGAGAATATGACTGGACATGTTAGAAAATATTCCAAACAGAAATATTCACAGCTATAAGCAGAAAAGGATCGAACTCAATACAAGTTAATTCTTGACAATAGTATAGTGTAAACAGTTTCCAACTCATTTATATTCCAACATTTTGTATCTGGACATGATAAATTTTTTTCCATATACTTTAAAAGAAGACTAGCATCAGTTAGGTAGATAGTACAAACATCAATTTCATTGATTTTTTCTGGTGCTGCTACTCATAAAGACTTCAAAATCAAATGCAAACGATAGGTTTCCTATCACAATTTAATATTAGTGTTTTTCTGCAAAACGTTTCACAGTAAAGCCAGTTGCTATTACTAGTCAAAATATGGTAAGCACAGTAAATCAACAGTTCTGTATGTTAATCATATGTTAAAGTTGTAATCAGTCTGAAAAATGGTGCTAGAACCTTCACTAAAGATCCATTAAAAAGGTCAGCAATCTATCTTTTGTCAGTTTAGCCATTTTACTAGTAATTTATATATTTGTCTGACAATAAATTTCTCTTATGTTAGTATTAGAGTGCTTTCAAAAAAATCAACATGAATTTTATGGATCTGTTGAATGATATAAAATGTTAAGACTTATGAATCGTATCAAGTGCAGGCAAGAAACCAGAACAATATAAATACAGAGATACTACACGTGCAGTACTATTTCATCTATCTTAGTTTATTTGTTGACAAGACTGAATCTTGTCAACATTTTCAACCTCTGCTTGCACATACAAACCAAATTAGATTGATATAATTACAAATCCCTGAAAAAATTGTAGATGAATAAACACGGCAAAAGCATATTAGATCCTAACATAAAGTTGCTGAACATCGATAACTTCATGTAATGAACAAATGATATCTTTTATTTCAGACATCAAAGATAATCCATATGTTTTATCTTTTAACCTTTTTCAGATCTTTGATAATGCCCTTTATATTTCTTCTGAATAAGTACGGAAGAATCAGATGACAACTTCTTGTCAGTTTCAGAGAAAGAATGTCAAACTTATTTGTGTAAATAATATCATTGCCAGCATTACATTTGTATTGTGGTCATTTTCAGTATAAATGTATAATTTAAACTTAAAAGTCTATATTTGCCATCTTAGAAATGATAACTATTTTTTCATGGATCAAAATATAAATAGCAGAAGCGCTTTGATATTTAATGTGCACTTTAAAGTCTCAAGATTGAAATGGTTTATTGTGTACTTATAAATGTCAAATCTTGATGTTTCAACTTTTCATCTACCATTCAATTTTTGGTAACTTAGAATATTTTGTTACAAACTACAACTTTTTAAGATTACTATCACTTTTCAAGTCAATTCAGAATCTGCCAGTTTATTTTCTACTAAAAAATACCAAAATTAGCAGAACTTAGAAGAGACATCTGACGTGTTGGTAATGCACTTTCATTGTTAATATTCTTCAACTGTAATACTTTGGTTTTCTGGAAATATTCTTGTTACTTCTCTTATTTTATTTTTTCAGCAATGAAACAGCTGCTCTGTGGACACAATGCAACCAATAGAGTTACAAAGTTAGTGAAGTTACAGGCCATTAACACTTAGAAATTTTCTATTTCTCTGCAGGCTAGTTAAAATAAAATTTTTTTACACTTGTATAATAATATTAACACTACATACTGCTATAAAATTTTCAGAGGATTTTATAAAGTATACATCAGCAATTTTTACTAAAGCTTGAGTCAATTGAAATATCTTGTAAATAAACACATTTGGATGCATCAAATCAAACAAATAAGCTGTCTTAAGATGAAAGTAATGTTAGGATTTGAAAGTAAATGTATACCCAAGTAGGATAGTATTTGGAGCATCAAGGTTGAAACTCAAGTCCTTAGTACTACTATTTGATTTTTGTAGTCCTGAATCATCAACTCTTAGTAAATTGGGAGTTTAGACCTCCGAGTATCTTGAAACAGGGCAAATTTCCTAGCAAACATGAACGGAATTTTAACTTTTTCTGTAAAATATATGTACATATGTATCAAATAATTAAGCTTTGAATATGTGAAATGCTACCAGAACTTTCCTAATTTCTGATTAATAACATTAGATTTGTACTTCAGTAGATAATACAAATGCAAATCCCGATGTTCACTACATCAAAGTGTTGAGCACAAATTTTTGATATTAACAATTTTGCAAAAAAGTTTAACAACCACATTTGACTATGAATCGATTTTATATCAGTTGTTTTATGAAGAGAACAAACGTGCTAGTTTATTTTTAAATAAACATGTCTTTGAAAAATAGCAATACATGTAAATTTTTAAAGTAATTTATTTTTTATTTTCTAAGTTGTATCTTCCATAACACGTAGGACCAGGAGCCATGCTAAAAATTATTCTCAGGAGGGAAGATGGTACAAAGTCAGGTGTAAGCTTCTGTAAAACATCCTAGGCTTTGCCACTGGCATTTATTTCAATGTTTATAAAAATATTTACCAGCAAAGGTCATCTAATCCAAAGTAATGTAATGCACGTGTAAAACAAAAACAAATGAGAGTAGCATGCCAGCAAGATTAAAAAAACAGTTGAGTGATACCAACAAAAAAGTGATAAAACACAAATAAGAAAAAGATGTCAAAAGTATATTATATGAATTATTACCAGCAAATCAAAATAGAAAAAGTAGAAAAAATATGATACATTTAATTATATAAAATTAAATTTAGTTAACTGCAACTGTCAGGATCTGATCTGTTTCGCGGTGATCTGTTATCGAACTGTGACACTATGGACTTAATTCGTCTAATATGTGTATTCTTGTAAAGTACGTTCTCATTA
>JAULBW010001007.1:0-28998 GCA_032358265.1 Vaucheria bursata | reverse complement strand
TTAATAAAACTTTTATATTTTATTAAATCTTTTCTTTGCTTTTTGCTGTTTGCCTGCCCTCTGCCGTACATCGGACTTTACCTACTTTAGGTACCTCTTAATATATTATATTATTGTATCATCTCCTTCATCCTTCCAACAACTAACCACTGTTGACAAGTTTGTTTTACCTTACTTTTATAGCATGATAGCCTTGTAAATAATTATCTTTTTATAATTTTGGTCGGGAAGTGTTATTGAAGAGGACAAAAAAAGAAATTCTAAACCCATATTATAAAGTAGTACTGACTATGATCATTTTTAGATGATGCAGATGAATTACATATCATTTTCAATCTCCAATTAAAATTAATTGATATGTATAAACGTTTTAGACTTACTGATGATCCGGGAACAACTATGCATAAGCTATCTTACCTCAGTATTATATAATACCTGCTCCTAATCCTAAGCAATAACCACACGGTATGATTACTTGGAATACAACCATGGAAGGAAATAGCTCACATCGTGAACCGGATTTTAGTGAGCATGCTATTTTCTGCTCAATATTTTGAGCATTTTGGCATTCTCTATGCTAATGGTAACTGACTTACTTTTATGTTTTTATTAATGAATATTGGTAAACCATAACTTAGTATTCTCAATCAACTTCTGTAGTCTGCAGAGTTGCATTGAAGAAATCATTATTTTTATTTGATTTACTAGATACTACAGGCATTTATTTATCAAACCCTTGTTACAGCAATGTTGTATAATATTTTGAAAAGTTATTCTGACAATATGCATTCTGTTATGCAGCTATGTCATCTAATATCAATGCACATAGTTGCATACCTTTCTGTGGCTAAACGGACACTCTGTTATCTTTTAAACAAACTTCTTGATTTCATGTACTTTTGTCAGGATATTTGCTGGTCCTGCTATCTCTTTAAGTCGTTACATCATAAACGCTCAGCTATACTCACCAATACTTATCTTTATTCACCTATATTTTGCATACACCTTTTCTATAATTTTTGCCCCATTTACCTATTTACGCCTTAAATGCCAAACCCTTTATGTCTACACCTTTGCTACAATCCTTTATAGAATCCTTTGTGTACCTCCTCTATAAATTGCCACGTGTCATCTTTCTTATGGTTACTTGGAAACTTCTTTCATTATTTTCTACAACCAGTTCAACCTACAAAAGAACAGTTCTATTTTCATCATACTCCCCCAAAACTTTTCTTTACCAACTTCAAGCTCTGCTTCAACTGACTGAATATTATTCTGGAACAGTCATCAGAGCTTTAATCCCATTAGAATTGGCCCTTTTATCAATCACTGCTTTATTTTTGCCAAGAACAATTTCTTGGAATTACAAATAATTCTAGAATTGTAACAATAATACATATGGAAATTATTGCATTTATTTATGGAGTAGAAGATGCAGTGAGATGCAGCAAGATTCACCAGAGAGCCAGTTTCAAGGGCACTTCAAGAGGGTATACCGCAGGATCTAGCAGGAACATGTTTATTTATTAAATATTGTTTTTCAATTCACTCTTCATAAGTTTAATAAAACTCTTATAATTTATTAAATCTTTTTGCATTTGTTGCTTTCTCTTTACCTACATCGGCATTCACCCCACCTTAGGTACCAATAAATATATTATATAGTTGTATCGTCTCCTCCTTCCTCTTAACAACTTTTCTAAGACTCTTGGTGATTTTAGGATACCTTCACTGGCTGATTGTATTGAGACAAACTGGGCTGGCAATGTGAGTACTTGTACATTTACTGGAGGATTTCTTTTTATGGTGGCTAAAAGTTGTGTCAGCTGGTCATTAAAAATGCAGTAAATTGCTATCCATTTATTCACTAAATCTGATCGTGTTACATTTTGTAATGCTGCTTGTAAAACTGTTACCTTGACTAGTAAGTTTTGTAATTTTGGCTCTTCACTAACAGTTTCCACTACACTCTAAGTTGAAAACACTGGTACTACTGTATTAGCCAAAAACCAGATCAACCACTGTTTAAAGCAAGCATATTGATGTCTGCTACAACTATATCTTTGATTTCATTTCCAGCAAGTTTATATCTCTATTGTACATTGTACAACTGACCAACTGATTGGTGTATTGACAGAGACCTTGTCTAAAATAACATTTATTTTTACAGTCCAAGATATTTTCTTTACTCAAAAGCAGAGTCAAAGCCAAAGACCATCATTTTTTATATTGTATGTACATAGGAGCACAGCAAGCAAATCTTTATCAACCTCTTTCTTTTGCTTTTGATGACAGTTTCTTGTACAAACCTTCACAGCAGAAGGGTAGGTCAAGATTTCTAGTGGTTACTGTTGCTATTTCCATTGAATATTGTAATTCATTATCTGTTACTACTTCAAGTTCTATTTTACATGCCAAAACCTCATTCTACAACTCTACAATTCCATATCATTATTTTGACTTTTTTGTGCTCTCCCTACTGCAGTGTTTTTTAATGCTCGCCTACCACTCCCTGATTTATTTACCTTGCGACTGTTCTATCTTCCGTTATCAGGCACAAATATCAACAGAATTTGGCGGATATCTTTATCACATTGGGAACGAATTTCATCTTCAGCATATTCCTCCTATAATATCTACTTCTTGATTCCTGAATGATTACTAATCACTTAGTTTTTTTAATTTTACAGAAGCAGCACTGCTTTCAGGGTGCAATATTGCTGCAAGTACTGGGCTCAGGCAATCATCAATTTATTTCTCTTTTCTTATTTTTCAACATTAATGCACTTTTTTTACTTTATTTGCTCATCGTATTTTTGCACACTCATAATTTGGGAAGCAAGAAAAAAAAATTCAAATTTGCGCTGCAAAATGCTGGAAGAGTAAGTGCTAATTTTGAAAAATACATTTGTGAATTCAAAAAATTGGTAATTTTTTATTATATTATTGCCAATTTAAAAACGAATTTTCATGTAACCCAATGTTTATTGTTTCATGGAACTGTTTTGGACAAAAATCTGAAAGTTTCAGATAACTCTCGAACCTTTTTTAAAAGTTTTCATCGTAGTTTTTATAAAAAGATATATATATGCATGCTTTTACTATCAGGCACTGTAGCTGAAATGGTCAATTTTGCTATCAGGCATTAGTTAAAATGTTTTTTGAAAACCAAATGATAGGCAAGAAGAAATGAAACGGCTAACAGCCGTACTATATTCGTGAACCAGTTTCATGTTCTTAGTTCCCAGTGAAAAAGCTTTTTAGTCCTTCAAATATTGTATACATGGTAGAAGTGCATATCTGAAAAGAATGGCACTCTATCTGACTAGCCAAAAAATATTTATCGTGAGCAATTTAAATATGATAAATCTAATAGAGACATATTACCCATTCCCTGTTGAATCATTACAGAAAACTAAATTATACAATTAGTATATTTTGAGCAGTAACACTTTATTATTTTATGGCGCCCACATAACCATTAAATTAATCATGAAATCAATTGAATAGCTGGCGTAATATTATATTATGCGGTAGCAACAGATTTGTCTTCTTCCTTGAGGCTTAATGAATCTCTTAAGTAACTTGTTGGTTACCCAAAAACAAAATTAAACAGCAATAATAACAAACATGCCCATGCAAAATGTCATACAATATTTACGATTTAAATAACTCACTTGTCAACTTGAATTTTTACTAATGAAAATGCACTTTATGTTAAATGCTAATATCTAGAAATAGATAATATTCTGTTTGCCATGATCAATCTTTTTTGTGTAACTAAGCTATTCCATTTAAAAACCCTGCTATATAAGCGTGAAATAGAACTATGCAAAAACGTTTCAAAGTAAATATAATATGCAGCATGTCATGATCTGATTCTAATTGTATATGGAAGTTGAGATCATACTGTATGCAAAGCTGGTTACCCAGGAAATTTAAAAATGAGAAGCAGTAGTGAAATTCGTATCCATGTAATCCTTGCTCCGATTTTTTCCCTTTGCCAATTTGTATTAGAGTTGTTATGGCTGACTACAACATGAAGAATATTTTGAAATCAGTTAAGAATATACGAAAAGCGAAAAATTAGCTATTAGTTTCTACTCGAATAATTTCAAGAACTTGGGTTTGGAATCAAAATTTTTAGGTAGCCGTCAATGATGCGAAAGGAATATAACTTTTAAATATATAGAAAAATCAGAATAAAATGATTGAAAAGCTAATGCTTGAAAGCAATGAATTTTTAGTCTTTTACCTGGTGTCGTTGGTAGGATTAACCTCTAAGTAGCACAAATTGCCCTTTTTTCCGCCAATTCTGTCAAGTGTGACGGTGAACCTTCATTTGAAGAGACGATTTCGCGGAGGTAGCATTATCTAAAATGCATTACTCAACACGAACACGCTAAGAGCAAAAAATGATGTAAGACAAAGCCTGCTGCTACACGTTCAGCGCATGAAGTTTATATTCATCTAAATTTTTAAAATTAAATTTTATGTAAAAAATGGAAATATCTTTCATCTTTTTCGTCTGAAAATATCAACTATTTGAAATTGCCACAATCACGGTTATTTTGGGGGACTAAGAGCAAATGGAGCAATGAGGCACATAAAAGAAAAAGTTAAATTAACTTACTGAAAGACGCCTTGCAAAGATTCATTCCATTCACTGAAAAAAAATGAGTTTATATCAGCAGATCAAAAGAAAGAGTATCTGTGCTAATTATAACTTTTACTTTATGTTTGGGATTCGAAATTTTCAAGTAACATCTATTTATCTCGGTGGTGTGCATATGAAAAACCAGCCATGCTTAACATGGAAATTAAAGGAGCATCTAACTGTGAAAAACAAGTTGATAAGGTAATCATGTCATTATTCATGTTGATATTTTTCCATCGAAAATCAAACATTATATTTTTTGGCAGGGATCGCATCAAATCTGAAGAGGAGGCAGGAATTGATGATTTTATGGTTAGTTCCATTAAGTTGATGAGCGATTCAAAAAATTAATTTTTTTCATGCTAGCATTAATTAGTTTATTGTCCTCAGTTTTCAGAATTGAAAAAGATCGAATCGGATCCTAATTACATTTACGACCCAAATCCTGCAAAGTTAAAGAAGTGGCATAACTCTAGGAAGCGGATCGTTATGAGTAGACTCTTTGGCCCATGTTCAAAAGTAATTGTAAATCCTTCCACTGCTGATATAGTTTCTGTCGAAGCTACGTCGTTATGATTGTTCATATTGGATTCGAGGCAAAGCATGAACGTGAATAGAGGTCATTCAATTTTAATTATTTTTACCCTTATCTTGCTTTGTTTCGTTTGATACATGCCAGCTAGAGTGGAAATAAATACTATTTTTTCAAGGGTAAATTGCATGCAAATTTTTTCAAAGTTTTATATCTCTTGAAAAAAGTTTTATCTATGCATTTGAAATCTAAAAATATCTATGATGATTGAGTCTTCATGAACGAGATAAACAAGTTCGGTCTAAGATTACATTCTCTTTACCAATAGAATTGTAAGTATAGAAATATCAGTTCCAGCATTAGTTCATAAAACAAAAATTTAAAAAGAGTGCATGCAGTTTTTACAGAGTCATAATTGAATTAATATACTTTCCTAAATTTTTGGAAACATAAGAGTTTACATCTAAAAATGTCATCTCTATGGGTATGTTTACCATTATTTTGCGCAAATCACAATTGAGCAGTAAATTTAAATTTTGAAATTTTTTTCTGTTAAGAAACTATTCTTTTAACACCAAAATTTTGCTACGCTATTTCAATATGATTGACATCCACACTTTTTCTATTGCTGAGACAGAACTGAGAAATTAAACAGGTGGAAGTAAGAACCCAGTTCATTTCTGCTTTATGAAGAAAAGTAAGAACTTATCCTCACAAATTCATCGCAATTCTGCTCCTTCATCTGCTACTATTCGTGATCGAGGTTAAATCATTTACGAAATGAAATGAAAACAAGTAGGTTTTTATTTGGCCAATGAATGATTTCTAGGGTGCAATATATCCGTGAAGAACGTGATAACTCCGCTGCCATTTTTAAATATGAGTTTAAACATGTTGTTGCTGTGTGCAAGAATTGTGGTGCCAACGTCAACTCTGTACTTTTTCAACTCAAACAATGACACAAACTTCTCTATGATTGGTTCTAAAGTTAGCTTTAGTAATTTGCAAGCATTAGTTTAAAATCACAACGGAAATTAATATAAATTCTATAATTGCTCCAATGAAAATGTTGTACGTACATCCTAAATTATCACTTGCAATTGCACTCTTGTTGATTTGTTGCGCAGCCTACCCTGTAATAGATGAAAGGTTGTATCGTCTATGTGCAATAGAAAGTGAGCTCACTTGCTCAAAATATTCAAATTAGCAATGCATTTTTAGATATAGTTAATTTGCTCATGTTTCTGAAGCGTAAGTTTGTTTTCTTTTTCCATTGTAAATTACACACAATGCAAATCCACTCACTGATGTATATATATTTTAAATATTTATTGCCATTTCAATGTATGCTACTTGGTTTCCATATGTTCAGTTTGTGCAGTCACTTCTTTCTTATCAACAAGATGGATAAACCCTGGGGTCCAAGAAAAAAAGCTGAAAATAGAGCTCTTAAAGAAGTATAAAGAGGCTATGTAATGTAGTATATTCAATCAACATTGAGTTTATTAAAAGTGATTGTGATCAATTTGCAATAAGCATAGATGACATTCATAAGTTACAAGGTATTGTGGTCAGTTCTATGTAACCTTATGTCAGCTATTACGTGTTGGTAAAAAAAGAAGTTATCAGTATAATATTTTGATTTGATCTCTTGCTTTGCCCTATTTTCAAAATTATATGGTCAAAACTATTGTTTAGTTCTTTCATAAACCTAATTATGTTTGATTAAAATAGTTTCTTGAATTTTGAAATAATGCATATATTGATTGTTCTCTCTGTTGATCTACATATAATTTATACAGTACCACTCCAAAGGTAAAATGAAAATAATTTTACTTGGGCACTGTGGAAATAAAGTAAAAATATTTGTTGTAAATAGATAAGGTAATGGTAATTTTACAGCAATTTGTTTAAAACTTCATGCAAACTTGTGTATCTTTTTTGTAAATAAAAACAAGTTGGAGGCAGGGTAGACTTATTTAAAAGAGCAATTACTCATAGCTATATACTTAGTTTTAGTCACTTAGAATCCAGTACGGTTAGCAAAAGTATGAGCCATGTTGACGTAAATTATGTGAAGTGCGCGTGACTTAATATTAAATGCCCCATTCAAATTGATATTCATCTGTCATTTTTTCTATCTACTTCATAACTATTGCTTTATAAATGTGTAGAACATCCTAGAACATAGGTACATTTGAATACACTAAAATGCTATCCAGTGAACAGAAAAGTTGCCAATATAAAATGTGGTCTACTAGATGTAGCCAACCAGCATATTATTCATTGATGCTGTTCATCTGAAAAGACACATGGCATAATTCTGAGGTTTGACGTAGATAACTTTAAAATCAAGAATTCTTTTTTAGAACTTTTTAAATCTAATTGAATAAAATTGCACCAATTTAAGCCTTCAATAGATGTTTGCATATATGCTCTGTGAGCAAAGGAGTAGTAAACAATAGAAAAATAGTCCCAAGTTTGTTTAAGCACATGAATCCAACATTTTTTTAAAGAATATGACACATGAACTATTTAAAAAAGCTTATGCCATGGCTTTTTTTGATGAAATTGATAACACTTTTTATAATCTCTAAAACCAATTTTTTGCTTGTATATAATGCACAATAAAATGTTTGAAAGAGTAACAGTTGATTAATGCACAAAATAATCAAGAAAAAACTAACTTTTTCATCTATTTGAGCCAATACCAAGAATAAGTGGTACTGCAACTACTGTGTTTAAGACATAAAATGGAATCTGAGAGAAAGCATAGTTGCCATAGGCATTCCGGAGTACTTTGCCACCCTTTTGAAATCAAAATATTACTTTTTGTAGTTTAAGTAAGTGTTAGACATAAAAAAATTGCCATTAAATTTTTATTACTTATAATCAATTACAAAAAATGATATTATGCCACATTTCACTTCAGAAGTTTGTACATAACTGAAAAATTAATTGAAAAAGGCATATACAGATGAAATATACATTTAGAATTTTAAAGGGATAATATTCAAATGTATTAAAAAATTTCTTGGTCCCAGCAGGTTTACCATGTATGAAGTTGATGGAATTGCTCTTGAACAACAAAAGTATGCTTAATGAAATGTAATACAAGATGTAAGTTATTAAATATATTATACTGCTGATCAGATTTCAAAGGATAGAAAATTTTTCAACGACCTAAAATATTATATGTTGATGCATAATAGAAATGTAAAATTGTCAAGATGTAGAGGCTAGATATGAGGATACAAGAGAACAACACAAGAGAGTAACAGCCTGGAACAGGTATATTATTCTTAGCCTGTGTTGCGAGAAGTGAGATTACTTTTCAAATGCAACACTAAACTAGAAACTGAAGCATCATGTTCTCAAAAAGAGAACATTCTTTTTGAGAACATATTTCAAATTGTCAGAATATCCGCAACTACAAAGATAAGGGATTAACCATATTACAGGTTAATTCCTGACAAAAACTCAGATGTAAATAAAAATTTTAAAATATTTATTATTTCAAAAACTCAGGATTGCTTGATTGTACCTTAACAAGCTGCAATACATTTTAAAATAAAAAACTAAATACATATATATATATATATATATATATATTATTTCAAAAGCCACTGATACAAATAAAAATTTACACAGGAAATTACCTGATATAAGGTTTCATCAATAAAAAATTATGCACTAATTGAATGTGTACATATTTATATCTTTAAATCTGTATATATACAAGAAATGTTATAATTCTATTACAGTTTGAACAAATAATTTTGCATACATGAAGTTGAAGTCAGCTTGTTGGTATAACCAATTCTTAATTCAAGCACAACTTCTTACAAGTCACCAAAAATGAATTTAACACAGGAATATACCAATTTCTGTTGAATAAATGAATGATTTTGAAGTCACATTTAGAAATTCCTCCATGCTTTCCATTAGCAGTGCTGATGTTGTATTCAATCTTTTTCTAAATATTGAACATTTGAAAGTGAAAAAGAAAAAAGAGAAAGCAAACACAAACAAAATAGATATTATAAATTACAGCAGAGGACCAACAACTACAATTACTCATGGATGGCGCCAGGAAAACCTGCGTACAGCATATATTGCAACAATGTAGAAGAGTGAGAAAAAATAACTAAATTGTAACAATATTATGCAGGCTGCATAGCGGTAACCTTGCAGGCTGCATAAAATACCTTATGAGATTGCAAGTTAAATTGTTGGTCTCAAAAGATGTTACAAAAAAACTTTGGTGAAAAGATGGGTAACTCGGGGTAACATACAAATAGGGTAGATTCTGGATAGAAGCGCAATAAATATCCTAACACTAAATACTTATGGATTTTGTTGAAAATTGATAAATATATTTCACATGTAAATCAAAAAGCACAGAACAAACAAGAAAATGTGAAATAGCACACATAAATACAGTATGTCAATTTCTATTTTATGTGTTGCCAAGAATGTATCTTGCCAACATCATACAACTCAGGAGAATGCACATAAAAGAGAAATTAAGTCAATAGAATAATTACAACTCTCTTTGAGAGTTGTACACAAATGGCAATTAGCAAATCACAACTCTATAACAAATCACATGGCAAAACAGATCGACTTATGACACTCCTCATCTCTAAGTATCAAATAATATTTCCAGTTTTGAAATTTCTTCAGATATCTATTGCATGCAATATTTATTTACCAGTAGGGCCAATACTATCCTGGTTTGGTTTCATATGGTTTGCTCAATAACAATATCACATTCCTCCAGACTCCTGGAAATTATTGGGTGCCATGTTCAACAAATTAGGCATGGAGATTCATAAAATATTTTGATATATAAGAAAAGATATCCAAAAAAAGAAATATTTTTTCACTTTTGAATTTGGTACATATACAGCATAAATATGTATAAAACAGGGAGCATACTCATGGAATGCTGGTTGTTGGTACATTAACTAAGCCAAAGGAAAAATGTTTTAAGTTATTACTCATAGAGGATCAGGATTATGGATAGGGCTGTCTTGCTAATTGCATATCTGTTGGGACCTGACCAGTTATAGTTGCACGCTCATAACTGATACATAGTTCATTTGTATTGACAATTCTTAAAGATTTGTACTAGAGATTCAAATGTATATATTTATATTATCTTGTAGTTTGGTAAATGCCAATTGCATGTGTCCGGTATTAACCATTTGTTGATATTACATTTTGATTTTAATCCTCAGTGTTGAAAACGCCTATAATAAAGTACACATTTTCTTGCTTGATCATTTTCTGTTTGATTACCTAGTATTATTCCCTTTTCTTTGTTCTGCATTAGATAAACCTTTGCTCAGTATCTAACTGTTGATCCTATTTCTCATCTTTATTTGGCACGTGCCTGACAATGTCTAAATCTAATGAAAAAAGCTTTTCTTCCTTGAAACCTGAGTTTTGTTGCAAACAAAAGGTCAAGCTAAATAATGAGCATGTTTGTTTTCAAATAATTGTTTTTCAGTTCTATTTCTGTAACTTTGATCATTTACCTTGAGATATAATTCCAGGAACAACTTACTGTCAAGATCTAACATGTTTTTGTCTTGTGATTTCTTCTAGAGCTGTGATTCATTTATTTGTTATAATGTTTATTCATGTACAATTCCTCCAGGGAGTCATATTTATAGTTGATCTCATTTGTCTTGTATGCACTTAGAATAAGTTGTAAGATGTTAACAAGATTTAATCTTGTCAACACATTAGATAAGATGAATATAAGTGTATTATTTGTGTAGTATTTTTATGTTCCTTATTTTTGCTCTGGCTTCTTGGATTGCATGTCAGTGCAATTAGTTAGTCTTAACACTTATATGGCTTACTAAAAAGCTGTTTTAAACATACTGAAAAAATTACTAAAGCAAATAGTATGAACAAAAAGGTATGCAATAAAGCAATTTTTTAGTGCAACAGCCTAACACTTAAAGTTGCATTTTGACCCAGAAAAATAGCAAACTCTACCAAAATACTTTATCTAAGTGCGGAAACAACAATTTCTTGCTTACAAGCATCACAAAATTTTTTGTATAATAATCTCCTTGGTTCTTGTTCTATGAGTAGGCATGGTAATTCAACTTTATATAGTTCTAGATGCATTTTAATTACAGATGTGAGAAAGTTGAGGTTTTTCTAGCCAGTTTCTTTGTATCAACAAAGTAATGCAATTGACGCAGTGTGACAATATGCCTACTTTGCACAAATTGCTTGATGAAGTTCTAAACCTTATGTTAAAATTCTATCTGAAATAATATTTTGCTGCTGTTAATTGCCATAAGGTATACATATTTGTTTAAAAAAAGGTTATGGCAATTTTTTTTGTAAACACAAAATACAAAAACAGTCCATGGATAGGCACGTGATTGTAACGTTGAAAAAAAGTACAAATATTTCGATAGTCAAGAATATTGTTGGACTTAATACCAATGCTCAAATAGTAAGTTAGCTTTGCTACTGCAACTGAAAAATTAGTAGAAGAGAAAGACTACATTTGGTGATCATGCAAAAGTTAGAGGAAGCAAACCGCATCAATGCATCTTGAAATGGTACTGTGCATGAATGTTTAAACAGTTATGTTATGAAAGCTGACAATGTTCATTTTAGTTTTTTAATGCCATTTTTTCAGAACTAATTGTTTTTACAAAAACTCTAGAATCCAAAGGGATTACAATAGACCAGCCTATTTGATGACAGAAATTCTACAATGCTGTATGCATACATATAAAAAACATACTGATCATTTCTAGGTTATACTTGTTAGGATACTTGAGTGAATGTATAACTAAGTATGATAGTATTTGAAAGCATTGAGATTTGAACCCAAGACCTTAGTGCTACTAATTGGTTTTTGTACCATTGAACCATCAACTCCCAAGAGGTAGGGGGGCTGTAGGGGTCCTAGTATCTGGGGATAGGGTAGAGATCCTGACAATATTTTTGAAAGAATTTGATAAGGTTAGTGGGTAGTGGCATACACTGCATTTGAAAAACTGAAGCAATTGAATGCTCAATAAAGCAACAAATACCCAATAATAGCCAATAGATGAGAATGATTTGAGTATTGCCAATTTTGGCATTAACTTCAGTACAATGAAATTATCAAACTCCCAAAAGCTAGTTGAGCAAGTTTGCTCCACTCAATGTTCTCTACATCATTCTAAAGTATCCTGAAACTAATAAACCAAGTTTATCATGACTCAATAGCCATTTTGTCAAGACCAGTTAATTGTATATACATATAGTACAGAAACCAGAAAATGCAAAGCACAAAATACTACATGTGTACTACTATATCATTATCTTTTTGTTGTGACACACAACAAACAGGCAAACAATGTAAGAGGGTAACAGCTTAAATGTACATTATATCTCAACCTGTGTTGTGAGAAGTAATTACACTTTTCCAACACAACATTACTAATTTTTGACCTATTGTATGACTAGCCACTTATTGAGAATTTGACTAGCATAAAAATAATGTTCCTAATAGGAACATCTGCAGCTGAAATAGAAAAAAGGAATTAACTTACAATATAAGTTAATTCCTGGCACTTATTGCCTGTGTTGATGAGAGTGAATCTTGTCAACATTCTGTATCTTATTCTGCACACATACAAGTCAAATTAGATTGTATAACCACAACTCCCTGAAAGAATTGTATACAAATGTGGTAATACATACATGAATGACACGGTGGAACATATTAGATCTTGACACATTTTATGACCGTTGTGTGACTTTAGCATGAACTTAATTTTGCTGGAATAACTGTTAAAAAACACTATTGGTAATCTTGGAGCAACCAAATCTCACCAGTTTTTTAGATTCTTGCATGTCTAATAATTTATTTTACTCTCTTTCTAGCAATCTAATTGTCTTCCACTTTTCTTGTTATATGGACTTTAGTAGATACTAAGTCTGCAATTTACCAACAATATTGAACTCCCTGATAATGCTCATCCTCCAACAATAGCTACATTACTGTTAGGATCACTGCATCCGATAAATACTGAAATTGGTTAAATATGATTATTTCAAAAGCAGCACGTTATTGCTGCACTTTAAAAATAGTTTATAGCAGTCATCATTGAACTTGAACCATAGCATAAACTGATTAGAAGATCCATTTCTGATCATGCAAGTAGCTGTAGTGGTCTTATACTCTACTCTTGTTAATCGACTAAATGCTTATAGCTCCTGGTTTATTTTTTCCTGTAATTCTGTTTCATTCTGTCCTGTTCTGCATTTGTTTGTCTTGCCAACAATTAGGCTTTGAAATTAAATCTGTTGTTTGCTGAGACTATCAGTTGATCAGAAGAAACTATTTTTATAAACTCTAGTTGATTTATCATGGGTTCTAAAGAATATCATTATCTTTTAGAAAAATTAAGCATGATGTGTTTGCTAATTTCAAAACAGCAAGAAGGAATTAAAGTGTTACACAGAGGAGCACAAAATTGAAAAGACTGATTAATTGAGTATGTTTAAATTCTAACAAAAAAATTAATAGTTGCACCTCCAGAGTATTTTGATGGTTTCTGAAAGAAGTCACAGAGTTTTCTGCTACAGCTGAAAAATGAATTTTAAGTACAATATAGTTGCTTTACTGATGATAAAACAAAAATGTCATTTACTATCTCCTATTTGTGTTGCACAGCTTTTGAATGGGTAGCACCCTACATTGAGTCAAATGATTCATTGTTCTAATTTTTCAAGAGTTTAAAACAAGTTTTCTATTGGCTTTTGAGGATGTTGACAGAAATCATCAAGCAGAAAACAAAATTTTGAGTTTGAAACAAGGTAATTGGTTGGCAGCTGTAATAATGCTATGACTAGTAAGGAAAAAGAAGTTAAAGGAGTAAGAGAAGATAGATCAAGGAAATTTGATGAAATAATTGAAATAAACCAACAGCAATTATAAAAAGAACAAAAGAAAAAAAGCATAGCAAGTGCATATTAACTTGTGTGTTTTCACTAATGAACAAAGATATGAATGTGAAACATTATAGAATCATTTATAACTAGCCTGAAGTCAATGACTAAATGTGTTCTCATTGATTAGTTTGTGGAACATTGTAAGTGAAAATAGAGCACAAATTCCAATTTGTTGATTTAGAGAGCATGATTGAGTAATATGGAGTACAGAATTTATAATGTAGAACAATGTAGAACGTGCGGATCTAAAGAATGACTGCAGTCCTAACAACTAATCTTAATTTCAGACTTGTTTTGAAACTTGATTGGTCTGGTGCTCTGGTGTGCTTCTTAATTTATCAAGTATTACAAAATAAAGTAAAGGACAAACATTGCAAATATGATAGGCCAATCTTCATTGGGGATAATTATTTAATAGTCATCTGCATTTGCAATTGCATTTTTGTATGTTGCGCTGAGAAAAAACAGAATTACAGTTGGAAATTTCAGAACATTTATTCTTTACCGACAAAAATCAGGATGTTGTGATACTAAATTTGGATGCTATGAAAGTTGACAGTAAATATCAGAGAGGTCCAGTTTGTTGGGATGAGTGACAGTATTGTATTGATGAAAATTCATGCCTGTATTGTGGAGCCTTAGGACATTTGAATAATGCTTGTGCTAAGTGTTCCAATTGGTCCAAATCTGAATCATTAGGTGATAATCAAACTGCCTTGAAGTACTGTTAGCTGCTGTTTTGCTGATTATAAAAGCTGATTATTTATTCCAATCAAGTTACTATAAATGGAGATGAATATTCAAATATCTGCACTATTAAATCCAGGTTGTGACTGTAATTTAAGTTCTTGGTCATCTGTATGTTCAAATAAATTGCGAATTCAAGCACTTGATAAATCAGTAAATTTTGAGGTCCTAGGTGGGTCATCTTTTTTCACTGGAAATCCTAAAAAAATTGCAATATGCAATTTAATGGTTGATAACGTGGAGTTCAAGTACAATTTTTTTATCATGAAAAAGTTACGTGCAACAATTGTCTTAGAAATTGGCTGGTTATAAAAATTTAATCTGAAATCAATTAGAAAACACTAACTGGAAACATTTATCAGTCCTAAAAAAGGGTTAAAAGTAATATCAGGGGGGAGGGGGACAGGGACTCAAATCCTATGCCCATCCGTATGGAACCAGTCATGGGTTTTGAGTGGTCAATGGCTCCCTCCCCTGGACAAATGCCTACAAAAATGAATGTAAATTGTACAAAATGAAAATTGATTATATTTCCAAGAATAATATTTTTTCCCTTCAGCTGATAATCTTCTGAAAGATAATCCGGAGTTGATTGATGATTGTGATATAATTGAATAAATCAAATTCAAAAGATTTTACCTCCTAAATATCATCAATTCTTATCAGTATTTTCAAAAAGCAATTTAAAACTGTTGCCTGAACATTGTAGGTATGATACTGCTATTGACAATATAGAAAACAGCAATATTCCCTGCGGACCAATTTATTCCCTTTCCGATCCAGTGCTAGGAATTAACTTCCTTAGGGATTAGTTCTATTTTTATAGCTGCAGTTAGTTTTCATGATGTTCCAAGTAAATTGGCTGCACAGATACCAGTAGGGTTATATATTTTGCTGTGTTAACAAAGTTAACTTACTTCTATCAACACAATTAGCATGTGATAAATGTACACATTTCTGTTCCAGTTTCTTGTGCTTTGTTGCATTTCATGTTTCTAACATCCAGAATTAAAAACTTCAAAAACATTTATAGATGAGAATCTAGATAAAAGTTTTTTTTGTTTATCATCTCTAGCTGGTGCCCCATTATTTTTTGTCAAGAAGAAAAGTGGTGAACTTTGGCCTATCATTGATTATTGCGGATTGAATACAATAACTGTTAAGAATTATTATCTGTTACCACTTATTCATGAAATCTTACATTGCTTTGCAAGTGCTCGTGTATTTACAAAGATTGGTCTTAGGGGAGCGTATGATCTAGTTTGTACAAAAGGTGACAAATAGAAAACTGTATTCCAATATTGATATGAGCACTTTGAGTATTGCGTAATGCCTTTGGGGTCAACAAATGCCCCAGCCGTCTTTCAACATCTCATAAATGACACTTTTTGTGAATTCCTCAATGTGTTCTGTGTGGTTTATTTATACAGTATTTTGATTTATTCTGATAATATGTCCAATTATATTGGACACATGCATAGAATTCTTGAGTGCTTGAAATGAAATTCTCTGTATGCTAAACTTGAAAAATACATGTTTGATGTCATGTCTCTTGACTTTCTTGGATTCATTATGTATCAGATGTACATTGGTATGGATCAACAGCAAGTCTCGAACATAATGCAGTGGTCACCTCCAATGAATGTAAAATCTCTGCAGTCTTTCCTTGGTTTTGAAAATTCCTATTGGCAGTTTATCCCAAGTTTTACTGAAACTGTGATACCCTTATTCTACTTGTTGAAGAAAGATATTAAATATGAGTTGTCTAAAATTGTGAAAACACTTTAATAAAATTAAAACAGCCTTTACTTCAGCCCCCAACATTAAGGCACCCTGATACTCGTCATCTTTTTATAGTTGAAACAGATGCTTCTAACATTGCAATAGGCAGAGTTCTCTCTCAAAATTATAATGGGACACTTCATCCTGTGGCATATTATTCACATAAGCTCTCTGCTCCTGAAACCAATTATGAAGTTCATGACAAGGAGTTACTTGCCATTGTCACTTGTTTTCATCAGTGGCATTCCTTTTTACTGAGCATTCCAAAGCTTGTTACTGTTTATATAGATCATCAAAATCTCCAGTATTATTCATCATCCCAAAAGTTAAATTAACAAAAACTTGATGGTCCTTACTTCTTGCTAATTTCAATTTCCAATTTGTTTATAGACCTGGCCTTGAGGAGGGAAAGCCCAATGCATCAAATCATTATTCTGATTATTTATTACACAAACTGGATAAGCAAGTGCCAGTCCAGAGCCAAGTATTATTATCAAGAAAAGTTTTTAGTTACAGAACTATCAATAGAAAATGAACCTTTAGCTTTATTGGATAAGATAAATTTAGCACAGGTACAAGATGAATTATTAATGGAGTTGCAGCACAAAGCTGGTATTGATATAGAAAACAACTGCTTGACCTATCATGGGCATGTTGTAGTACCTAAGGTATTGGAGACCAAGATTCTTGAAGTTTGTCATGATTCACCAATGGCAGGATATCCCAGTACCCACAAAACATTTGAAGCATTAAGTTGTTTATTTTGGTGGCCTACCTGCTGAAGAGATTGCAAAATATATGTGGAATCTTACAATGTCTGTGCAAAAGCAAAAGTAGATTACAAGAAGCTTGCTGGATTGCTGGTGCCTTTACCAATACCTCTGCAACCATGGTTTTCAATGTCAATGGACCTCATTACAGATCTTCCACCCGTTGAAGGTATGGATTCAACTCTAGTTATAGTAGATAGGCTTACAAAAATGGCACATTTCATTCCATGTTCAAGAACCGTATCTTTCCCAAGGTTAGCAGATTTATTCTATTACCATATTATTTGTCTGTATGGTTTTCCAAGTAATATTGTTTCAGATTGTGGTTCTATATTTTTATCACAGTTCTGGAGTTTGCTACTGAAGAACTGTGAAATATCTCAAAGTATTTTGAGTGCATACCATCCACAATCTGATGGACAAACTGAACATGCTAGCCAGTGCTTAGAACAATACCTACATGTCTATTTGGATTACAAATAGATAAATTGGGTTAAAAATTTAGCATTTGCAGAACTGTGTTACAATTTACAGCATTATTCTACGATCAAGATGTCACCTTTCCAGGCTACATATGGCTATGAACCTCCATTGAAACAGTTAACTGAGTTAGTTCTATGGTCACCCACAACATTACAAGAGTACTTGACTAATTTAAAGGGTAGTATTGACATTATCCATCAAGAATTGAAATAGGCTCAAGATTTGCTGAAGAGTTTTGTTGATCAAAAGAGGCACTTAGAGTTACTCAAGGTTGGAGATTGGGTATTTCTTAATTGTCAACTATTAAGACAACAAGGTCCTGTGTGAAACTAGATTGGAAGAAGATTGGACCATTTTGTATAGTGAAAAAGATCAATTCAGTAACCTGTTGTTTAAAACTTTTTCCATACAAAGAATACATAATATTTTTCATGTTTCCTTGTAAATGCCCTATAAAATATCATATCTAAAAATGTGTGTAACAACACCCCTGCCTATCATAATTGATAATTTTGGTGATCTATTTGAAGTTGAAGATGTACTGGATGTAAAATGAGAAAATGGTAAATTCGAGTTTTTGCTTTCATGAAAGGGATATTCAGTAAATGATAGTAGTTGGAAGCCAGAAGAAAACTTGCACAACTGTGAAGAGCTTGTCAAAGATTTTAAGAATTGTTTTAGGTCCAAAATAAAATCTGCAGCTAGGGGGGCAACTGCTAAGATTGCTGCATCCAATAAAGGCTAAAATTGGTTGAATATGATTTTTTAAAATGTGGCAAGTCATTGTTGAACTTCAACAATATTTATGGCAAGTCATCATTTAATTTGAACTATAAAATACATTGGTAAGAAGATTCACTTCTAATCACACAAATAGCCTCAGTAGTCTTGCAGTTAAGTCTTGTAAATATATTATATATTATAGTTCCTGTCATATCTTGACTTGGTCCTGTCTTGTCATAATACTGTCTTGTCTTAATCGTGTCTTACCTGCAGCTAGATCTTGGAATTGAATTTATTGAGTTATTTGCTGAGTCTAGCACTTGCCCATAGTTGATTATTATGATTCTATCCTAGTTGCTGCTGACTGTTTCACTAAAATGACTCATTTCATGCCCTGTTCAAAGACCCTGACAGCTGCACAGCTAGCTGATTTGTTTACTAGTAATATTGTTTGAATTCATGGGTTACTAAAAGAAATAATATCTGATTGGAGATACATATTTGTATTGCAGCTTTGGATGTTACTTTTGAAAAGTCTACAAAACAATCAGAAATTATTATCCACAATTAGGTGGACAGACAGAACATACTAATCATTGTTTGGAACAGTATTTAAGAATATTTTCAGATTACTTCAAACCAATTTGTTAAAAAATCTGCCAACGGCTGAGCTATTCTACAACTCATAATTTCATTTTTTGATTAAAATGCCACTTTTTAATGCAAATTATGACTATGACATTCCAATGGATTTATCTACAGAGCTTGTTCCTGAAATTCCAGCAACGTTAGAAATATGAAACACAACTAAGCACAAGAAACTGTAACAGAAATATGCGTATTTATCATGCACTAATTGTGTTGATAGAAGTGAGCTAACTTCATCAACACAGCAAAATATAAAACCCTACTAGAATCTGTGCAGCCAATTTACTTGGAATGTCATAAATGAACACTGACTGCAGCTATAAAAATATGATTAATCTCTAAGGGAGTTAATTTCTAACACAACATTGGAAAGTTATCTTAAAACTCTAAGGCAAAATATAAACATTATTCAAGATGAACTTAAAATAACTGAAGAGTCATCAGTATATTTTGCAGATAAAAAATGTCATGATGAACTGAAAGTTGGAGATAAAGTATATTTGGGTCAAATAAATATTAATACATTGTCCTTGTGAGAAGCTTGATTGGAAACAGCTGGGTCATTTTTCTATCATTAAGAAGATTAATCTAGTTGCTTTTATATTGAAACTTCCAGTTTCAGTAAAATGCTTGCACAATGTATTGCACATTTTTTTGCTATCAAAAGCCAAGAAAGATAACTTGTGGGAGAGAAATCAAGAGCAACCACCACCACCAATAGTTATTGATGATTCTGGTAAGTATTATAAAATTAAAGATATTTTAAATGCAGGTAGAGTCAATGAAAAAATGGAATATCTTATTTCTTGGAAAGCTTACAGCTGCAAAGAAAATTCTTGGGAACCAAAAAAAACCTTTTGAACTGTGATGAAGTTCTAAAAGATTTTAAGATTTACTATCCCGACAAATGAAAATGTGCATCTCTGGAGGAATCTGCTAGGACTGCAGTCATTCATTATATTTGCACGTTCTACATTGCTCTACATTGTATATTCCATGTTGTTCTATCATGCTCTATAATTCAACCAATGGGAACTTGTGTTCTATTCTTACCTCTGACGTTCCACAAAGTAACCAATAAGAATGCATCTAGTCATTGAATCTCAGCTAGTCACAAATAACTCTTTTATGTTTCACATTTGCATCTTTATTCATTGGCAAAATCACACCAGTTAATATACGTTACGCTTCTTTTCTCTTTTTCCTTTTTATTATCACTATTGATCCATCTCCGTTGCTTCTTCAACTTTTCTTTATCTATCCTCTCTTGCTCCTTTAACTTCCACTTTTTCCTTGCAAGTTATAACAATACCTCATTATGAACTACTTTGCAGCTGCAAAAATACATATTTTCAAACTTTCTAGATTTGTAGTTGACACCTACCGTTGAGATTTACTATCTGTCTCTTCCCATTAACTTTTTACTTACATGAAACTAAGTTTAATTTTAATATTGTTTTATATTTGACAGCAGCAGTAATTAGTACGCTGAACTTTACAGTTGATAATGAAGCTCTCTTTTGGCATAAGTTGTGTCTAACACGAATAGTACAATTTTTTGAAATTGTATGCATAATCATTTGAAGGTTTAAATTTGATCGAAAAAAATATATATCATGTTCTATTGTTAAAATTGGTTGTCAAAATAGTTCACAATATCAGAATTTTACGGCTTCTATGATAATTTTAGTAAATGTTGCTTCTGTTTTGGAACCTAGTCCAATGAACTATTTCAAAATGTCATTTTGTACCTGCAGTAATAATTATGTAACAAATGAAAATATCTTCATTTTTGTACTAAAATTAAAAATTTATTAATTTAACGAATAAAGTTAGCATTACATATTGCTCATAATAGAGGTCTAAAAAAATATGAAGAAAATTAAGACATCAAGTCCTTTTCTGATGAGACATTTCCAAAAAGTAGCACAAACATGGAACTCATATAACAACATATGCGTCCAGTGCGGTGCATCTGTTTTTCTTCTCTACAAAGAGTATTCACCATTTAACATACGCTTGGAGCACTGCGTAAGAATTCCATTATATTCTTCAAAATTTTAAATTATTTCATTAATAATCAAACTCTCGTGATATGTAGCATGCATGTGGTTCTGTCGCTGATAAATATGTAGAATGGGATTGGATACTTCTCTTCGTTGATGTAGTGCTCCATCGCATTACAGTATTTCGACATCTCCTCTTTAACCATCCATACACATCGAATTTCAACAATGGATCACTATTTAAATATTCCCTTTTTCATTCAATACTTGATGTATACCTTTCTCAGCAATATGAGCTTTTGAGAGGTGAACACATCGATAGTGTAGGGAACTTTTATGAATTGTGGTACAATTATGTCATAGATAATGTCATATTCTTAGCCGCAGTTATGTTAATAACATATCAGCAAGACGGCGTTCTTATTGTTCAACGCCCAAAAATATTTCGTAAAATTTGTACAGCTTTTGTCCTTCCCCAAGTCATCAGGTTTCTAGCTTGTCTCATTATCATTTGGGACCAGAGCACTGCAATAATGAATGCTATTCGTGTACTTATTCTGACAATTCAATCTGCAGCACTTTCCGCAGTAGTAGGCTACAGCTCAGCTGGGCGCATCATATTTACCATGTTAGTTTTTAAATTTGCACGTCATGTTTTTGAATCTGGATGAAATACTTTTCTTTTGAAAAAATGTAATGTAAAATCAAACAGCAATTTTTTTGTTTTTTACAGTTGCTATTTTAATAAATGAAGGAAGTAATTGCTGAACAGAGATATTTTATTTATATAGCGCGTTCCTATTTGGACATGCTAATAATTGATAGCATTTCCAATACACTAACTATCTTCTCTCTAGGTTTGCATAAGATGGCACCACGTCTCTGTTCTTCTAAATCCAATTGCTTAAATCCAGACCAATCTACATACTGACATCCTTTCTCTCGCAGTAGCGCTGTTAGCCCATTCCTTCCCAATCTAATATCAGTTGATAGTCAGCGAGGCAAACGGGTACGAAAGGAATAACTAATTTGCTGACCTATTTGTGTCCAAGCTTAAAGTGCCCGTCTGTACATCTTCAGCAATTTCATCTGCAGCAGCTTTAGCATCATGTATGTTGGTTCCAATAATTCCATTAGGTCCACGTCGAGCCCAACCGACACAGTACACACCTCTGAGTCCATAAACCTTAGTAGAATTTTCTTCGCATAAAATAACACCTTTTGAATGATCAAAAGGGAGGCCATCAATTGGTAGTGTACTGTATCCAATGCTACATAAAACTAGGCCACACCTGTACCAGTGAGAAAACAATACAATAATTGCATGGTAAACTATAGAGGTATTGACACATATCCTAAATCAAATTTAACAATAGAGCAAAATAAACTATTTGAAGGGGGTTAAAAACTTGCCTCATAGTATCACAATTACCCGTCGGTGTGGCTTTTGGTGGAGCACCATCAACATACATTAGACTATTTCTTTCCATTACAATTCTCCCAGCCCAATCCGGCCTATTTTCTGATGGTAATATTTCTCTTGGAGATAGCAAGAACCGAAGCTAAATTGCAAAAATATAAAAATATCTAGCGAAAATTCTTATTAAAATGTTTTCTTAAGCAAACCTGGATTTCATTGCAAGCTGTGTCCATAGTAACATGTTCATACGGTAGTTTGCTGAGCACATCATCAATTTTTTTGTATGCTCTATCTTGCAAAAGTGCTTCCGAATCAGGGAAATTTCTGCCACTAAGAAGTTCATCATGATTCACAGTGCACACTGCTTTCTGAACAAAGAGAGGTGTAGGAAATAATATTAGACAATCCTTTTAATATCATTTTAGCGAAATAAAAATAAAATGAAGTTTTTATTTAGAACTATGATCACCTTACCTTTAAACGAGTTAATTCCCGCAGCTCCTTTATTGTAAAATTTGCCTATTTTGTTTGCATCCAAATTATTCATCTTATAATAGAGTATTTGCGGGTAAAACAAATAACCTGCAGATGGCTTCGTCTTCCAGCTACTATAACTCTTCGTTTATTACTGTTTGAAGCAAGAATGGAGAGTGCATGAGGTGCAATATCAGTGTACTGAAGTTCTTCGTAACCTGAACATTGCAAAGAAATTTTCAATGAGATAGTATCGTCTGAGATTTGCATAAAATATATGTATATATTTACATAACCTACTAATATTTCCCTAGAATTAATTACTGTACAAGACTTGCAGTTTATATGGTATCTAAATTATCCTTAAAGAAGACAGTATTTATCGTATAATTTAGTTTATTGTGGAAGATGTTTGAGGATTTAATGCCAAAGTGGAAAAGTAAATTCAATTCGAAGTATTCTCCATAAATCATGCAATATTACGCCCAAGTATGTAATCTGGAAATAATGCAGGCATCATCTTTGCAGCAATTTTGAGTCCTACTAGTAGCTTAGCATCAAAATTTTATTGCATACCTTTAGTGAGAATCCGGGCACAATCAAGAGCAACATTACCCATGCCGATTATTACTACCGTGCCACAAGACTTTAACCCTTCATCAACTGACGCGCCAATATCAACATAATCGGGATGGCCATTATACCAATTTACAAAAGCACGTGCAGGAAGGACGCCTTTTAAAGTCTCACCTGGAATACCAAGCCTGAATCGCAGAAATAAAAAAATCCAATATATTCCACCAGTTCACATATCACACATGCCTGCGATCACCTCCCGCTCCATGCGCAATGATAAGGATATCGTACAGCGAACGTAAATTTTTAATTGTCAAATCTTTACCTATATGCACATTTCCGAAGAATGAGACTCGTGTGTCTGAAGCAATCTGAAATAAAGCCTCGCACATTAAGAAGGTCATAGCAATACTACAACATTGGTCACAAAAATACCTGATCGAACTCATTCTGAACATTTTTAACTTCAGGATGGTCAGGAGCTACACCACTTCTCACAAGTCCATAAGGAGTAGGTAGCTGATCCAGAATATCGATAGCCAATTTGTTGTCGTTCAATTTTTTCATCAAATACTTTACTGTATAAAACCCAGATGGTCCAGATCCTACCACACATATTCTCAATCCGCGAAACATAATTCGTTATATTGACTGAGATTAGTATGAACAAAAAATCGCGGAAATTTAATTCTGTAGGTCGAACATTTAAATTGTGTTTTCTCGGATGTTTCGTATCCTCTTTCAGCTTCCCCAAAAATATGAAATTGCACCAGCGCAGTATCGGAAATTTGTAGGATATAACTTTTAGGGCTATGAAACTTTTATTCGATCTCTATAATATTTAATAAAATAATCAGAAAAAAAGCCTATCTGAATCTTGATGATCATGTGAAATAGGGTAATGCAACACGCAAACAAACAAGACAATAAAAACAAACTAATAAAAATAGTATAGTAGTTATATATTTATATGTGTACGTGAGGGGAGCCTCTCTGAAACTAGCGATGATACTCTACACAGTAGCAGGGTAATCGCAATGAAAACAGAAAAGAGTGAGAGATGTTTTCAATAAGTAAATGTCAAGCATGGGTCGGCCAGATATTTAATTATGGGATTACTCCGCCAGGCGTTTGTCGGAGATGTTGGTTTGGGAAACACCGAGAAAATACTTTATGGAATAATGAAAGATTGTGTAGACGTTGAAGATGTGGGTATCATTGGAAGGATCTTTGTTGTATGTAGGATTATAGATAAGGAGTGTACTCCTATATCGTGACAGATCATAAATCCCCATCTTGCTTAAGTGTCATAGAGGCCAATTAATTTAGCATCTTGATAGTAATGCTTCTATTATGTTAAGGCGCAGTTTAAGCATCATTACATTTTAGCACATCAAGTTTTCCATTAAGATGAAATTTTCCCATTTCTGTACAAAGAGAGGTTTGAGACGTGTACACCTATTTAGTGACCATTTGTCAGGAACACAAAATACAACGAACAAGAATGAAACATGAACATTACATTTACTGACCTGTGTTAATAGAAGTGAGGACACTCTATCAACATGACAAGGTACAAAAGAATGCATGACTCTCCTTGAATTCATGACTCTCCTTGAACTTGAGTTGTGACTCTCCATGAATTGTACGAATCTTCTTGAACTGTATAGTTATACAAATCTTCTTGAACTGTATAGTTATACAAATCTTCTTGAAGCATGTACGCAGCAATAAAGAGAATTAACTCTTTTGGAAGTTAATTCCTAACACCATTCTAAGAGATAGAAACAGAATTGTGCAGGCCTTCTATTCAAATTACTTCTGCATGCACCTCCAAAGCATGCTGCTATGAACCAGATCTCCTTACTGCATTGACCAATCTTACTTGTAGTTAAGTACTTCAATAATACTCATTCTTGACAAGTATTATGCACATTTAGCATCGTGAAGATCACTCTTTGCAATGCAGCTTAAACTCATATGCAAATAAATTAAACTTGTGTTTTACACTGTTTTCTTAATAGTACTATATTGTGAATCAGGGTTAGTTCTTGATGCATGTTCTAGTTCACAACACTATGGGCATGAAATTGTTCACCAAAATTTTTTGAAACTAAAAATAGTTCTTTATTTAAATACATTCACCTTACAGGTAAATGTGTTCTTGCTGAAGAGGCTCACTATGACTAAAGAAGAAGTGTACATTCTGAAAATTGTTCAATGGGCACATGTTCGCATTGAAAAGGTGCTAAACTTTGCAGGTTTTGCTGTACAGTGTTGTTAACTGCTATAAAATAACCATGCACAATGCACAATGCACAATACACAATGCCACATATATCATTGAATTTTTGCTTAGAAATTCTTCTTAGATACATACTAATAAGTTTTTGCAACATTTTTAATAAATGGTGATTATGGCAAATGCACTGGTAGAGATATTGGCATTGCATGAAGAAATAAGATAAACAGTCAAAACATTGTGAGTGAAAAATTGACTAATGAATTACAAAATTTGCTGTGAATGTTCATTGAAAGTACAATAGTTTCCTTTCTTAAAATTTGCCTAAGTGGCTATACCTGAAATTGTAATACACTAGCCAAAGCAGCTGAGTACTTGGCCAGTGTCATTAGACTGCAACCGATACATGCCGTTGGCTGTTAGGAGTCAAGACATTGAACGCAATGTTCTGATGTGTAGATAATTGCCAACCAAACTTACATTCTCAAACTAATGCTCTTAAGTATAGCACTACTGTCGACAAGTATTGTAATATGGTTCAGTATCAACATATGAAAACTTTAGAAACAAAAAAGACTTTCAATTGTAGGTACTTTAAGAAAAAGTTACATTTTTAAACCTGACTATATAACAAAACTTATTGATCCATTGTTTAAACTACCAAGGAAGAAAAATATATTTTTTTCCTGATTTAGGTAGCTTGGTTGCAAGTTTCAGTAAATTTAAAAAAAGTTTCTTGAACTTTAAATTTTTTGATCATGATCTTTTTTTAAAAAGCATCATGATTTACATGAAAATCTCTTGCATAAGTTGTGAGATTTTGTCTCATTAAATAAAAAAAGAATCTGAAGAATATGAGCTACCATTGAAAACAATGCAATAAAATGCAATAAACATGGGTATATAAAACCCGCTTCTTGGTATATTGCTGTACATATCAATCACATGTAAATAGGACTTCAAATAGTTTTATTACTGAGGTTTTATAGTATTTTGCATATTGTTTCTGCTAAAATAATTTAAAGAAAGTAAGAAAGAACAACAATACCATAATTGCAACAAAGTATAAATGCCAATAAATTTAAGCAAAACAAAAGAAGAAGAAACAAATAAGTACATTAATGTGCCAAATAGATAGAGAAATAAAAGAATACTTAACCACCCATTAAGACCTATAGCCTACAACACTATTATGCTTCAAAGCAGCAAATATTTGTAAAAAAATGAAAAGTAAGGATTTTTCAATTGAGAAATCAAAGTGAATAATGATGTTGGAATATGTTGATGACAAAATTTATCCAACAAACTAAAAATGTTCACTGAATTCTCTTGACATTTATATTTTGTAATCAAAGAGAACTTGGTCACAAAATTAATAAATCTGGAAGTGACAAGTACTATTAGAAATCATTGTGTACAGAGGATCACAAGGACTGTTGAAATATTGGTTTAAAGTTGCTATTAGGAACTAATTTGTTTACGACAATTAGTTCTTAAGGGAATCACTCTTTTAAGAGTTATTCCATTTTAGCTGCATCATTTTGTGACTTTCCAGATGAATTGGTGTTGAGACTTTGTTTGTTGTGTTGCTGAAAGTGTTTCTTGTTCACTCTCAGCAATGCAAATTATGGTTACATAATGTTACCATGCTAGTATCGTCTTTGTGTTCTTGTCTGGTACATTCATAACAGTTGCAAAATAGAATAATGTAGAAGAAATGGATATTGAATAATAGAATTCAGTGTAAATAGTAGCAGTAACCAGTTCAATTATTTATTGTTTCATTATCAAGTAAGCATTAGTATCACTTAAATTAAGAATGAATAAACCAATATTTATCAATTAGTTAATGAAGCAATTACCTAGCTTCAAAAATACAAATTATATTCCTTTTTTACTATTTTGCGGACAAGTGCATATGAGTATAAATTCTTGCACCAGTATCTTTTTGTACAATGTTTCCATATATGTGTTCATGAATGCAAGGTTCAAGTTTTAACTTATGAAGTTGCTTTTTGCTTTAATGCAAATATAAAGAATAAAAAGTAGTATTTGCTGCACATATTCATAGACATTTGCTATGTCACAAATGATTTACATGAAGAAATGTACACTGTTTTTAGCAGCAAAATATGTTGGCAAAATTTTTAAAGCATTGTAACACAGTGTTAGGAACTAACTCAATTAAGGGTTAGTTCTTATTTCCATGTAGCTGTAGTATGATATATCAATGTTTTCATTTTGGTTCCAGTTTAGTTTCAATATGGTTTCAGCTTGGTTTTAGTTTGATTTCAGTTTCAGTTCTAAGATACTTTAGAGAACTGAACTCTGTTCTTCATGCTACTAAGTTTTGTGTTGCAAAAGTTATCTCACTTTCAGCAACACATGTAGGTTAATATCAAATACTGTTTCTGTTTTTATGTTATTTGTTGCGTTGATATTTTCCTAGCACACAGTTTAAAGCTGAATATCCTGAGTCTATACCAAATTTAGCATAAGCAAAATGAAAAAGCAGCAACAATGCACAAAAGTATAGTGTTTCTATAGTAGCATTTTTTGTAATATCATATATTAGCTTATTGGGCACTGATTTTATATCGCAAATTGGTACAAAATTTTAAAATTATGTGCAAAAGTTTCAGTATAAACATTGCAGTATCTACTTTTGTACAACAAAATTTGTCAGTTTCAAATTTAAGTACAATAATTTCTATTTTATTTGAAGTTTAAGTGAGAACCAAATGCTTTTAGCACTTTGTCTCCTGTATTGACAACACTTCATTTGAGAAAATGTAATATATCAAGTTTAGCACAATGCTTTGTTTTCATGAATGCAGCAACGTATTGAAAAATCTAGGCAGATGTATAATAAAGGAATCCTGTCAGGATATTTGCCGGTCCTGCTATCTCTTTAATTTCCACGGCATAACTGTTCTACTATGTTCATCTATGTTCG
>JAULBW010000996.1:0-29007 GCA_032358265.1 Vaucheria bursata | reverse complement strand
CTTCAACAAAGCATCAGGAGAAACGTACCGCAGCTACAAAATAGAATTAACTCCCTTAGGGGTTAATTCCTGACAATCATATGCTTACCATTACATTCTTATTAACACAAGCTTTGTATTGCTTATGTATTTATGCTAAATAAACGTTTAAGCTATCATATACTGCCTAAGTGTAGATTATTTATTGTTAGTGACATTCTTGAAATGCTGATAACTGATATGGATGCAATAGCAGGTTCATAAAGTGAACTTTTAATAAACTGTTAGATAAATGTTGTTAGTTCAATTTTTTCTCACTATTACTTAATTTGCAATCATTCTCTTACTGGATTTGACCAAATTTTGATCATGGTAATTAGCATCAACATTAAACCTACTACAAGTCAATTACATTAACAATGCATCAGCCAAATTTTTTTTAAACCCTGTTTTTCCCAGGCATTGAAACTGCAAATCTAGCAAGTTATTAATAATTTTCCTGTTTTGCCAAATCTAAACTGGCCAAGGAAATTATTTGATTTAAACAAAGTCTCCTAGGGGTTGCATTTTTTACTTTAATTGACAGAATGTAATAAAATAATTAAACTACCAAGTGCCTTCTTAAAAAATGGTGCTAAATAGACTTTTGAAAATAAAAAATTGTTGACTAGCAATATGCTTGGCACTTTAGCCATTTACACAACTAACTCCCAATTTTCTGTTTTTTTTGCTTCTGCATACATGGCTTAAATAACTTATTTTCTCCTTATAGCAGATAAGTACTTTTTGACATTATGTGCCAAATGTCAGGAACTTGCTATCAAAATGTGCCAATGAAAACAAGGTTTAGCTAACAAGATGAAACTTCAGCCAAAACAAGGACAAAATTCTGAATTACCAAGATGAATTACAGCAAAAAACAAGGTTAGCAGGAAACATATAATATTATGATGTTTCCACCACTGAAGTGGAAACAACATAATACAAAATAAACTACACAAACTAAGTTGAATTATGCAAACATCTAGACTACTGTTGTTGCTACTACCAATGTAGTGCTAATTATGAATATTTACTACAAAACATACAACGATATATTTATCCCTGTACTGAAAAAGCTTAGAACCGTTGCATGATTTGAACCTGTGCAACTATATCTACTCAAGTCCTAACACCAAATTTGACTGCCTTTTTTCAATTTGAGTAAATGATATTGGCATTACTGAATAGAATTGTGATGGTTTGTAGTATAGAAAACTAGCAACGTTTATTTGCGCAATATTCTCTATTTTCAAAAAGTATCTTTGTGCATTATAAGGGGACATGATCAAAACTACAGTTTAACTACTGTTAGGAATTAACTCCCTTAGGGATCAGTTCTATTTTTATAGCTGCAGTCAGTTTTCATTTATAGTGTTCCGAGTAAATTGACTGCACAGATGCCAGTAGGGTTATATATTTTGTTGTGTTGGTAGACTTAGCTCATTTCTATCAACATAATTAGTGCATGATAAATATACACATTTCTGTCATAGTTTCTTGTGCTTTGTTGTATTTCATGTTTCTAACAACTATCTCCTAGAAAGGGCTGTTGCAATATCAGAGTTTTGAACAAGTTTTGAAAAACAACTGTAAAAATGCATGAAGGGGTGCCATCATAAAATGTCAAATGACTCTAAGCATTCTTTCATAAACAAATCAGTTTTACAGTACTTACAGTTCATTTTTAGGTTTAGATTGTTTATAACCACCTGGGCTACTGCACGCAAATATTTTGATCAGATCCTCTGAAAATATAATAAATATCACTGGCACCCCCATTTAAACAAGTATTTTACTTTGATGAGCAATTTTGGGGTTTATTGTAAGGAAAGTCTTTCAATGAAGCTCCTTCATTTTCTGCTATATAATGGCACTTTTCTACTATACAGCATGTATCATTGGCTTTACAGTAGGTTGGAGATCTATAGTTGGGATGGAAATAACCACAGGAAGTTTTCTTTGCCTCACACTTTAGATCACAGAATTTCCCAAGGTATTTACCCAGATGCGCAAACTTGCATACCCATGCATTTTTTCAATTTAGATAATATACTCCCTGCTAACTACAAGTTAGTGATAGGGTTTAAAAACTAGAATGAAGTTGATTTTATCCACTATATATAAATAAATTTATGCATGCATAGAAGCATAATTTTTGTAATGTTCTGAAAGTATTTGAACAAACACGTATATCATGTGGTAGTTGTAATAGTATTTGAATAAAAAATCCGTAGGGGTAACTTCGGCAAATCTCAGAACATTTGAATAAATTCTAGATATGAATTTTTACTACCAGCTTTGGATGCATAAATCTTATTATTTGCATTCCAAGCACTGCCAATGTAAGACAGCCATGAAAAATGCAGCCATAATAATTTAATCTCTGATACTCATTTTGACTTTATAGTTCTCTGCAGTGCTTGAAAATAAACAGAGTAAACAATACACACTGAGTTAATGTCCATATTCAGTGCTAATACTTTAATTGTGTTAGATAAGTTAATGATATTTACCTTGATTTGTTCCAATTATATGCTTTGCTCTATTTACCCTAACTTTTAATGTTTTTCACCTTTTCTGAGTTGCATCATTGAATTCATTCATGTTGCTGGTACATATTATAACCTAGAACACTGAGATTTGCACATTTTAAAAATTTAATTTTATCTGTCACTGATTTGAAGTGCAGAGGAGATTACCAACTGTCTCAACATTAATAAAGATTCATTTTAAGTAAAGAGTGATTGGTTGATCTATAAAGTTTGCTGTCAGAAACAGTCTTTGTTATCAAATTCATAGCAAATAGGACATTCTGTCCCATTTTGGTATAGATTTGGGATACACTCGTCATTTGTACATGGTACGGTGCAAGCAGAGTCATTTACCTTGCAGGACTTGTACGTATCTGTTAGGAATTAACCTCTAAAGGAGTTAATTCTGTTATGTAGCTGTGGTACATTTCTCTTGATACTAGGTTGAAGTTTTATTTTAGATTATGAGAACAAATTCCTGTTTAGATTATGAGAAGATTCAGTAAATGATTTTTTGTTGTGTTGATGAAGTTATCTCACTTCTATCAACACAATTTAGCATGATAAATACACATATTTCTGTTACAGTTTCTTGTGATTAGTTGTTTCATGTTTCTAGCAGTTTCTGATAAGAAAGAATACTTATCTAAGTTTTAGATGAATAGTCTTGAAATTACTTGGAACAATGTTTATACAGAATTTGCAACAAAAGTAAATTAAATGGAATAAAAGATGCTGCTATAGTAGAATTAGGGCAATAGCAAATGATATTTGGAAAAAAGGTTAAACAAATAAATTACTTAAAGTGCATGTCAAAAAAATTTAATCACTTGATAGGGCTTAAAACCCTGAATGCTATTACACCCTAAAAGCAGCAATTTGACAAAACTTTTATAAATTGAACTAGTTACAAGAAATGTTAAAGCAGAAGTAGGCATTGCAGTTGATGTGAGAATGACGCTGAGTGTTAATGGAATAAAAAGTTCATCACGTTTTGCAGTGATTAATATTTGACAAAAAATACTTTTCAGTGTATTTGAGAGAAAAATGGATTATCAAAAATTACTAGTAATCAAACATTAGATTTAACTTTGAATACAATTGATTGCTCATTTTCAAATTCAAAATGCTCATAAATTTTAATCTTGAACAAAAATCAATGTCAAAATATATATTGGAGTATACTCCCTATCCTATTCTATTTAGAAAGTTTCTTTGACATTTTTGACATTTCTACAATAATTTACTTCCACACTAAATTTTTTGGCATATCTGACCTATATCTTTGCCAATGTTTTCAGTAACCCCCATAATTTTTTTTATTCAAAATTTATTTTTTATAATGTTAAGCAACATTTTAGCCAACTCACATGTTACCTAGAATTTAACATATTTAGTGGTGTTTGTCATGTCATTATAAAGTCATTTTGTGAGAAAGCTTTAGATTTACTCATGATTTAAAAATGTCAGGTAACATAGCAGAGATTTTGTTTCAGCAGGGGATGAGTTTCATTTTCAACATACTCAGACTTTAATATCATTGGTGTTTTGCTTCATTGTCATTACTTCTCACCTTTTATCTATTTCTATGCATCATTTTCAATGCTGGGTTACATTCTCTAGCATGCTAGCATTTGGTTACCTGAATTTCCTTGTTAATATATATACTAGCTTTATTACTTTTATTTATTTGCTTGCTCTGCCTTTTGCCTTTGCTTGCATTTCTCATCGTAACACCTTCTTTTCTTACCAAATTATAACATGTCTACAGACACCAACCCAATTCATCTGCAGATTCAGGATAATATTTTTTTATCTGCATCAAGAGGAAAAAGGCAATAGAAGTACTCTTTTGGCAAAGAGCTAATAAAGTGCCTTGTCACTTGTTATTCTCAACAAGAACAAATGCTTCATGTCCAAGATATAAGAAACCAACTACTGAAGACAAAAAGTAAAGAACAAGAGAACACTATTGTATAAATATGTGTATTAGTTGATCCTTACAACACTGCAAAGAGTGCTCTTCACAATGTCAATCATCAATTCATCAAAAGTACTCGTACATAAACAAGTATTTCCTACTTATTTGGAATTGGCTCGAGAAGTTAGATTCCTAACATTAGAATTATATCTAACCGTGTAATTTAGATGAGTTTTGATGTTCTACTACAAAGCTAAGAAAGAGATACAAAGTTAAAGGTATGCATGTACTCATGCGGCAGGGCAGTTGAAACTGCTCATTATATACAATTAAAGTTCGGATGGAAGCAGCATTCGCCAATCCCATATTTTAAGATGCATGAGGTAAGACGATTCAATCTTACGGCACTTAGTAGTCAAAAACATTTGGACCTCAATCAATCTTTTGAGGGAGAGGATGTAAAAAAAAAGTTATTTTATATGTGCGCAAGTTAAGAGTTTTACATAGCAATGTATACCAAGGACTGAATTATACTTCTTTCTGGTAGATGTAAGATAACGCAGATTTTGAACGCAATATCTTTTAATTAAGAAGGTGCTTGCTTTTGTTAAGCGGATATGCCTTGCGCTTGATAGCTTTCAAAGCATTGAAAGTAGCAGGAGCATTGGAACCATTGTGCAAAATGAAATGGCATTGAAACTGGTATGGCCCAATGCATACTTGTTTTATGCCCAGTGCTGGGGAATATCTGAATAGTGACAAAATTATTTCCACTTGTAGAGACATAGTACAGAAGATATAACACTAGAGAAATAAGTGCAAAATATTTTTAAAAATGACAGTTTTTTATCTATCCTACTCGTCCACCGAATTCAATTAAAAAATCACAAAATCAAATATGCAAGAAGACAAAAAAAAGTTTATTACTTTAACTGAAAAGTACTGCACAAATGTACACCGCAATGTTTCCTCCTTTACATTCCCCGTATCAAAAAGTAGTACTACAAGCCTCCCCAAATTTTCAGTTGCATTATTATATACATTGAACAAGAATTAATTCGAATAGTAAGTACAATAACACACGAACATAGAAATGAGTTCAACCAGGATCTTAACCATTGTACATCGCTTCGGGATTGGAAAAGGTAAATTCATGCTTAGATTCGACTTCAACAGTCTTAAATCGCTGATTTGAAATCAGAATTTTACGTACCTGCAAAAACGTAGCAAATATTCAATATTTTGTCGTAACCCCACATAAACAGCATTATACATACTGTCGAAAAGAATTAACTTCTAAAAATTCAAATTTCACAACACCTACACTCCTCAGTATATTAATCTATCATGAATTGTAGATCAAAAACATCAAATTTCAATGTTACCATTAGTTGCTTAACAGCGCAGAGATGCAATGAGAATTATACTTCGACATAAATTACTCGAATTTTTTCTTTTAACTGCTTGTTTAGGCAATTGCTAGCATACTGAATTATTCATTATACAAGACTGTATCAAGCAAACTAAATTTTAACAAGACAAGCAATCTGGACAATATTGTGAGAAGCGAAAATTTAAGCTTAACTGATACAAGGGTGTTTAAGTGTGATAAGATAAGGGTAATGTTGACAGTACCACTCCCCACACAGGTAACAATAACATAAATGTATGCATCGTAATCACAACTAACTTTCTGTTTGAATATTTACAAAAAAATGGACTCACACTGCTTTTCCACACTGGTGTACGACGCACATCACTCTCCAGCTTCCAATTCAAGGAATTGGAAAAGTCTTCTTCGATTATAGCACATATCTCCACAAAGGACCCTTTGTGATCCGGCAACTTCAAGAAACATGCGAAAATAAATTGATATCGATACGAAAACAATTGCTGTAAATTTTGGATGTAGTAAGTTAATCATTTATTTTGGCACCATATGACGTTTCATTTCTTCAATTCAAGTGAAGATTCTTTAAATGAGAATTTGGCTTATCCAAAGTTTCTATACATATAAAAATTACCTTACGAAGAGCATGTGCAATTCGGTTACTATATGTATCCTGCCCTGAGGCAGAAGCCCCTACCGATGCCAGCCTAACCCCTCCTCGGACCCCCTTCTTAACCCCAGGTTTGGGCCCTCTACCCCTTGAGTAGAGCCTATGGGCATCCTTCAGCCTCGCCCCGGAAGTTGAGTTTTTGGGGGTGGGGAGGGGTATAATGTAGTCTGCACGAAGGCGGCGAACAATAGGTCTATCGGTGGAATCAAGATCTTCTTCAAAGCAAACCTCTATAAAGCTGCTTAAGATATGAGTAATCTTATATAATTAAAAATAAATAAATATTTATATATATATATATCATGGTAAAAATAGTGGGAGTTGTGGGGGTTTAAGCGTTTTGCTGATTACACATGTGGTGCAAAGCCCTGCCAAATCTTATATTTGTCTTAACTTGAAACAGCATTAAATTAATTAATAAAGAAAAGAATTTCATTTTAACAATTCGATGGGGTAAGAATTGACTGCAGTGCAGCAAGGGTAATGCTACAAGGAGACTTAAGCAGAGATAGGACAGACACACTAGCTCTCATAACAAATATTATAGCTTCTTTGTACACAGACGATATGGCTTTACTAGCATTGACAACAATGATTGTAAACTTTTTCACAAATCGAGGAATGAATTCGAAAGTAAAAATATTTGAATTATACTCAAAACACAACTTGTGCATGTATATGTTCTAGAACATTCTGCCTTTACTATGATCTGATTCATTCAAATTAAGGTCTAACAAGTTGATTCAAACATTCTCTGTTTCAACTTTTATCTACATGATGCATATAAAACTGTGTAGTAACCAATATTTTATAAAAATGAGCGCCAAGTTTTTGGAGTGATTTCATATAAACTCTACCTGTCCCCCTTATTATTGGCCGCCATTACAGTGGCTATATAAAAACTTGTGGTGTCTGGGAAAACAGCCAGGCAACTAGACCCCTTTTTTAACCTAAGCGCAGTACTGGCACACAAGGGAAACACCTGCTGGACAGCAAAGTACAAAATAAATTTTAAACAACTTCCTTCGCATTGATTTTTAAGTCCATAGTTTTTTAACGAATACATATCGGAGCTAATCCGTTGATAAAAATATTGAATGAATCGCAATAAGAGTCATTTAAAGATCATACATAAATCTTAGTCATGTCAATGTTTAATTCGTTCTCTTCTTTATTTTACACATTAATTTATTACTCATTTGCTTGAATATTTTAATGCATGAATTGCAATTGAAGGGGTAGTCAAAAGTGTACTCCATAATATAAAACTTTTCAAGAAAAAAACTGAACCTAAAATAAACAACTTTTAACCGAATTGATATTTACAGCTGCACTCCCTCTTCAAACTGCTTAAAAATACATCCAAATTGCACATGACGTTATAAAATTGCATAAACAGGTCTGTCAACTTGCATACTAACATTAGAAACGTATGGTACACAATAAGAGGAGTAAGGATCTCCGTATATACATATTTTCGAATTATTTATAATACAATGGGGGGCTATATGAACGTAATTGAACATAAATTTATACCTGTTCTTTTCTGAGCCTGTATTTACGGTTCTCATCGTCTTCATCCTGTAATCAAGTTAAAATCGGTTAAAAATTTTTCAAGAAAGAATTGATACAGCTCATTGAGTATCAACATATAGACTATCATACTTGCTTAAACTCATTAATGTACATACGTATAGCAGCGGCATGAAGCAAATCAAATGACTTACTGCGATATAATATTAACAATCTATTTAAATAGCTCAATTGGGATTCAAATTGATTTCCCTCACAATCACCCAGGACGAAGTTGAGAAATACCCAACCAAGAAAACATTCCTTGAAGCCAATAACTTTCAATATCAATTATGAATTAAAAATATTATGTAGTCCTCTAAGTGGCATTCCTAGAGTACAACAATTTAAATGTGATGAAGACGAGACTGCAATATATAGTTAGATAGGTAATTTTCAAGGCGTCAGCATGTAGTATTACAGCATTAGCAAATCACAGTTTGGGAAGAAAGAGTGTCATTCACTTCAAATGTTGAATATCTGCCTTGAATATGAACACTCTTCTAGAACTTCTTCCAAGACAAGTAGTTAATAGAAAAAGTTGAACAATCGTATTCGAACAGCACTCTCGTAGGACTGAATATGACTTAAATACTCTAACTTTTTAATATATGACGAATTTTTATCTAAGAGTAGTTCAATGGTAACCCCTAGGTGATGTAGGTGAAAAGAGTTATATAATTTATATGTACCAATCAATTTATAAAAGCTCTAATTATAAAGTGATTCAAATGTAATCTCTAAGGGTGATATTTAGGGGATGATGATACTATTAGTATTATATATATATATATATGAGGGGAAAATAAAAAGCTTAAACAAAACCTGAACTTCATATCCTCCCCCCTCCAAAACTCTTGTAACCCGAGCCAAAATCCAGCCTTCATCAGTGTGCTGGTTGCCATTTGCAAGGGCTGCGACCACATCTCCAAGGCCAATAAACGAAGATTGGGATACCCTTCCTTCCCCATTTCTAGTCCTATTACCAATTTGCTCGGTGAGAGGATTAGGGCTCTCCTTGCCCCCCTCGGGAGGCTTCTCCTCTGGTAGGGTTCCAATGTTTTCCCGTAAGTACTTCATCACAGCCTCCTCGTCCGGTGTCCATGTTACAAAGTGTCTGTTGCAGTGAAGAAAAAAATAGCATTTATGTTTCAACATATTTTCCTTACAAGTATCGACCACTTGAATGAATTAAGTAAAAACAAATCTATGAGATCTCTAAAATTATTGTTTTATGCTTAAACACAGAGAACGAATTAATAGCATTATTATCTTGAAAAAGGAAAAAAATTGTAATTTGGCTACTTGCTGCTAGACAACATTGTAATTATTGGATTTGAATTATTTTATGGAGAATAAAACTAAAATTTGCTGAATCATAGCGATTAGGTATTGTTAGAGACCGACTTACGTGGCAACAGCAGTAGCGCATTCATCACGAGTACAATCCGGGCGTACATTGATTCCGAACACAGCAACATATAGCATTAGGGACTTCAGCTACAAAAGATAAAGAATTTGAAGTAATTAGCGAGGAGAAATATCACGAATAAAACTGGCCTAAATTACAGATGCATTTTATTGCCATTTGAGTAAAAGTTGAACTGAAGGATGTACAATGATATAGCAAGAATATTTTGATAAGAATAAATTTGTAAAATGGTAGACAAAACAAATATGCGACAAATGTTTCGACGTGTAAGAAGTGTCGATTTTTCGTTTTTACGCATTTGGTTTATATAAGAGCTAGCTTCATGTTTTTCCGGTTGCAACATCAGGTTATATTGAAAAAATGATATTCTGACAGCGATTATACTCACAGATAGCTTGCGGAAGTTGACCCGGCAAAGATGCGACGGGTATGCCTCATTTCTGTGATATGGCACTGTGCGCGTGGTTAAAGAGAATATTTATTAGTTGAACATACGCATGATCATCATTTTTATCAAAGTTTTGCTTGGATTTGTCAAAAAAATTCATGTTGCACATCATTTCAAAGTATTGCAATTTTGAGTCGTATTTTGAAGTATTTCCGTGCCGCTCACCGTAAGGTACTGATGGATCGAATGACTCATTAACTGATCTCATGAAAGATAAATGGTCTTCCTCTAAACATTGCATGGCAAATTAGAAATTTTAATTCAATATCTAGATTTGAATCGGTCAAGTATCTGGCAACAGTTATGTCCTGAAACTCCCCCAAAAATTAGCCGGAAAACAAAAACTGCTTAACTCCGTAGTAGGAATGCGCGAGCATGAAATTTTTAGTAGAATTGTTTCTTAATTGATTGAAGATTGCGTTCTTTAACTGTCACAGATCTCATTTAATAGAGACATGATGACATCATGCATTCAAATTTCTACTTTGAACACCATTCCTACTCGAATAAACTGAGTACTTCAACTGTATAAGCGCTTGAATGAGATTTAAATCGTCCAGAAATATACAGAATCCATGTCCTCAAAAAACAGCAATTGAAAATGACGTGTGCTCTAAACTTCAATACCCTCGAGAGCTATTTGCCTTCTTAAGCATCAGTTGATTCTATGAAACGATGGTGTTACCCATGGCTCGAAAAATCAATCTTAAAAGTTATCATGTTTGCTAAAATTCAACAAAATGAAGTACTCAATGGCCAATAGAGCATTACTGACTGTAATGTACATCCTACGTAGTACTAATCTTGCTAGTAAGCCAAAAAACTTAGTATTTAAGATTTTGTCCAGAAATTTGTCTAGGCACAGTAATGTGTCAATAAAGAGAGTCTAGCAATGCTCATGGCATTGTAGCTCATGAATATTCCTCTCTATTAGCATTTCCATGTGAAAACTTCTTATCAAACTCCGAAATAGTACACAACACAGGACTATAGCAATGACCAGGACAAGGTGAGAAAAAAGACATAAATTCTAGTATATTTGGTGGAACAAGATAAGGACTGAAAAAGCTTAACCTGCATGATTGGAAGTGAGACTTCTGATGAGTTCAGATATAACAAATATAGTTTGTAATCAGCTTTTAATCATATTCGAGTAGAAACAGTTTCGTTTCATCAATGGATGCAGCAATCCTAACACTCTGATCATAGTAATGCCACTTTATCGAGTAACATTCCAGTAACATTTATCCCCACCACAGTATAATCAAGTAATAACATGCCAGCTGTTGTGAATGAGTAAGCAAAACAAGCAAGATACAAAATTACAAAAGTAAGAGAGTATATTTTATGGAAACATAATTGTACTACTAGAAGTGAATATACTTAACAGCAGCACAAATTATAATTCTAACCTGTCACCATAGCCTGTCATATATAGAACATTGACTTACCTTAAAAACTTTGAAGAATTATACAGCTATAGAATGAAGTTAATCCCTTAAGGAGTTAGTTTCTAATGCCTGCAATGCACTGATAAACAGCAGTGTAAAACTAATTACTGCCCTGTATTGTGTCCAGTAACCATATTAACTGAGTAAAAAGAAGCTAATGCAAACAGTAACAACTTCCATGCATTAAATTATGCTTCTTTTATCCTACTGTATAGCATGAAATATTATTGAAAAATGTTTGAGCTCAAGGGATTGTGAAATTGAATATATCTGTTATGGCAACTTTATGCACTTAAATTTTATCTCACTGCATTAAAAAATTTAAATAGGCTATGCACAAAACTTTTAAGTGCAGTTTTATCCTTGGCTAAGTTTTTGAGCTCAGATTATTTTAACCACTTTACAGGTAATCAAATATTACTGGTAGTACACTATTATCAGAAATGTTTATTTCAATAATGTTGAAATCTTACGTAAAGAAATTTAGTTTGATTTTCAAGCTGTTGCTGTACAACAGTCTAGTTATGTACTGTCTATTGAAAACACACTTAAAGTTTGTTGCATTTTATCTTGCAAAGGAACATTTGATATTTCCATTCTAGATTTTGTATTAGGTTAAAGAAACTACTTAGTAAAATATGAAAATAAATGATATGTTTTCAAAGTGGCAAATTTAAAATTATACTCTGCATAGTTTTAAAGTAGGAAGCCATGTTAACAGTACTATTAAAAACACAAAAGGTTGTTTTTTATTGGTACAGTAAGTTAAGTTTCTTCCTTCAAAAATATATGTAAACATTATTAGTAACAATTTTGCTAACCAAGCAAAAGCTTTGTTTTTAACTTTACACCTACATTCAAACATGTGCACTTGATTGCTTCTGAAAAAGACAGAGAATACTGAAAATACTGGCAAAAACACTATTTGGTTTGTAAGACTCCATTTCAAAACAAGCAAAAATGTTATTCCTGTTTTTGGATTTTTCTTTTTCCAGTTCAAAGTTTTTGTATGGTAGTGAGGAATACTTCTACTTAAATGCAGTATCTAAAGCTATTTTGACCACTGAAAAATTTAGAAATAAATCCTGGATTTTCATTTTCATTGATCAATACTTAGTTTTCCTCTCCATTACAAGACATTTTTAACTAATCAATTCATTGCTTTATCAACTTTTGATTCAATATATCTGTTTTGTATTTTAAAATTTTTTGTATTAATTAACAATAAACTTTCACTTCTTTATTGTGTACTGTATGAAATTTGTAGTATGAAAGGTATGAAAAAATATACAAGGCCTTTTACTTTTATATTTCAGATCCATAAATATATTCAATTAGTTTTTGACCTTACAACAGTTTCTATTACCAAATAACACATAAACTACTCAGCACACTTTAATGACTTGCACAAAAGTAAGCTTCATATTCAATTATTGATGTACATTATACGTTCTGTCTTAAAAATTTAAATTCTTATGATTTTTCAAATACAACTGTTTGTAAATTTGTAAATACAATAAAAAACCTACTTAACAGTTCTATCATCTTTTATGTACCCCTGCTAAAAGTTCCAGCTTTAAATGCCTATAAAAAAGGCTCAAATTTATGCTTAGTTTTTTATAGCAACTCAATCCCAAAAGCCAACTTGTTTTTTTGCAAGTAATTTAGCTACAGAAGCAGAATTTATCTGCAAAGATAGTTCTAGAATAACAAGCAGTAACACTTCAAAAAGCTTGTTTAGAATAATAAAATTTTACTGCTTTAAAATTCATGCCATAAAATATTAAACGGCTAAAAATTTAAAACTTAATTTGTATGTATGTATGCATATAAATAAAATGTAATCTTTTTGCAGTCCTATCAAACTTTGTACCTTTAGGCCTACACCTAATTTTTGTCAGGTTTGTTCTCAGCAGCAATTAAATTTTAAAGAAAAAAACCTTCATATTGCACATTGTATCTTTAAACAACAAATGTGATCTAAAACATGGCAGAAAATACAGACAAAAGGCCATAGAAAATGATTCTTAGAACAAACAAAACAGATGCTCAGAAACTTTCTACTTAGAATGCTCTGAAAAAACTGAAACTGTGAAATAGACTCTGAACTATCAAGCATATTCATAAAAAAGTTCAAATAAAAAACATTATTTATATTTGACAAAAATTGACCCAACCCCAAATTGATATGCATTTCTTGCTACTTTTCAAATAAATATATATAAAATTTTTTGAAAACCAAAATAGCTGTGTCTGTTCTTTAGTCATGTATGATGCTAAGTTAAAGTTTCTTAGAATAAATTAATCCTAACAGCACATTGATAAATGCTGCAAGTTTTGCAAGCTATATGTAGTTAATATCATTTTAGTTTGTAAAGATAATTTTTTGGGAATAAGGCTATCAAAGATGTTAAGAATAGTTTTGCTGTGATACAAAGAATATGTAAATATGCCTAGTTGAATTGTTAAAAAGGATACCTAGGTTAATAATAGATTTTCTTGTTCAAGGCAGGAAGTAACATTAGTGAAGTAATTAAATACTAGCTATAATTTTTTATAGGGAGAGGAAACAATTCGAAAGTTGCTGAATGGATCTAACACCATTTTTTTACTATGGAAGCAAAAATGACTTTAATGCTGATACTTTTTTCTGTTGGTTTTGTTTGCTCAAGAAATGTTATGACCTCTCCAGTGAGTAATTGTGTAAAATTATATATTCAGTCAGCTGAGTAGAAAAAATAATAACAAAAATTGCTATTTCAAAAACAATGTTCCTTAAAATATACATTCTATCATTTAAAATCATGGACAAAAAGAGCAGAATGTTTTTACCAGAGTATATAGTTATCTGAATATCCCTATTATTTCATCTTGTAACTATTAAGCTTGAACATGTCAGAATCATAAGAATGATAGATCAAAAGTTAGTCATCAGCATAGATCTGTTTGTTCTAGATTTAAAATAATATGGTAAGTAGCAACCAATGTAGCACAATATACAGTGTATAAATGTGTTTCATTAATGGTAACTAGCTGAACAACTAGCTGAACAACTAGCTGGATTGGGATGGAAACAAAATAGATTGCCAAAGGGTGTCCAAAACTGCATGAAAGGCTGGTACTTTTGTATGAAATGCACAAAGTTCAAAAGTAAATACTTGCCTTGAATAATATAATGATACAGTTTTTAATAGAGCAGTAATTAGTATTGCAAAAATATATGCTTCCATTCTGCAGAAAGTTTTTTTTGCTCTGTTGTGTGATTCTTTTACTTCTATTCAGTAGGCTACTTAATTGTAATACTTATGCACCAAAATGCCTTGAGTTTTTCAAATGCTTCTAATGCCTCAATACCATGAAAAAACTTATCAACTACACAGTTCTATGCAATCTCTCTGCTTGTATGAACTGAAAGTAGAAATGTTTTATTTTAACTTTAGAAAAATTTATCATATTTATTACTTTCACTATTAGTAGAATAATTTTTTAAGTGTTTACTCTATGATGTATTATTTTCAACTGAGTCTGCAATAGTTCAGTAACCTTATTAGTTTTAAATGAAAATATTAATCAAGGAGATTTTCAATTCATCTAGTATTTTGCAATTTGCATCGTTAACAAAATTATTTTCAGAGATACTATATTGCATTACAGAATAGTACGTTTTAATCATTTGAAATGGGACAGCTCGCTGTCCTGTAAGAGCTCGATTTTGACCCTTTAAAAATATGCTAATCTCAAGCCAATAGTATAGTAGGAAATCTTTAACTAGGCAATTTCCAATGCTATGACTTGGAATCCTGAAATAGTCTCCTATTGGATCTTGACTGACGTCGACACGTTACTTATATGCAATGAAAATCTATTTATCTTTCATTGTCAATCCAGGTTAATTCACACTCAATTAAGATACCTATGCCTCAAGTTTTAGCGTTTCGTCGAAGGTGTAAGAGATGGAAAACTAAATTTGCGATCTTCGTAGCGCTTTCGCATCCAGAATGTGCATTCTGCCTGAAATTGAATTTATACCGAGATATTTTTGTGTCCACGCAACCTAGTGGGTTGGGACGAGATGCTTTCATGAGAAATAGTGCAAGTGGCGTAGTATCAGCGTTTCTCTCGTCATCTGCTTACGCGGCAAATGCACTAAGTGATATGGACATTGCTGACTCAAGTTATGATTCCAGCCTCGAACGTATATTTGATACCAGAATAGGTTCTTATCTCCCCGCGCAGCCTGATCGCTTGTTTCGCAAGGATCGTGTGTCTACTAGTCCGATAATATGCATTGGAGAGACCCACACTAGTCCCCTTCATCACCACGCTCAATTCAGGTATACTTATGCAATCGAGTCAAGTTTATTTATGCAGCCAAGCACAGAAAATAAAGTTGACGCTCCGCTTTAGCACACTATTTGCTTCTTATTTCTTCACTGAGATTCAATGTTAAAACGCTACTCCTCATTAATATGAAATATCTTTACGATTAATACTTTCAGAACAATTGCTGCGCTACGGGAAGCATCAGATAATCCACTTGCAATAGGGCTCGAAATGTTTTACAAAACGCATCAGCCTGCTTTGGACAGATTTGTGTTTCAACATGGAAATCTAGGAAAGCTGGCACAGGATACAAACTGGGAAAATACATGGGGTAAGTTATTCTTACTTCAAAAACAGCAGCTTAAATATTGCAGTTTATTTTGCTATTGTCCTTTACAAGTTATTTTAAGTTACTTGCGGTTGACAGAAGAATTTGTACTAAATGTTTTTCCTGATAACTTGCACATTCAATACAATGCACAATTAAACTCTGTTGATTTGTTAGATACCTATTTATTAAATGTCCTTAATATGTACTTTCAAACTCAAGCTTACTGGCTACAGTAGAATATTAAGACCATGCTTTGATTTATAACCGAGTTTTTAAATATACAGTCATGTTTACTATATTAAATTTGTTTCACATTTATCCCTCTAACGCTATTAAATTGTTTGTCTTATGGCAAATCATATCTATCATATGGCATATCATTGTCATCATCACTCTCAGGTTCAGAGTTAGTATTATTGACATCTTCATTTTTCTCCATCTCATCAACCATATCATCACTACCGAGATGCAACTTGCAGAAGACACGTAGTAGGATGCAACTTAAAGAGAAATGAAATATACCAACCAGAATACAACGATGGGTGTTCGAAAGGAACTATCACAACACAGCATCGTAATAGTGTTCCATTTAGTTTGTTCAGGTTTCTTTGATGAGTATTTTGTCGTCATTACTATTTGCTTCAACAAAAAATGTGCAGCCAGAATACAACATTACCTGGTAATCTCCAAACATCACCATACGAGTACTACTTGCTAATGAAGGCACCAGAAAAGGATTAGCATATGTCAAAGTGCATACTGAAATGTTATGCTGGAAAAAATGAGACAGAATTTTGTGCAACGATAATGAAATGTTGAACGAGAAAGAGCAATAATATACTGGCTCGCCAGCTTTCACTCACTTTATTAAGGCCTCCTTGTAGCATCACCCTTGCAGTGATCGTTTGAGCATGGTATCATGAGAATTAACGCTCAAAGCATCTTCCAGCACAACTACTAAAATGTATCAATTATACATGTCGCCACATCATCGGCACCCTATACAATGTAAACTTCACTTTTTCAATCGATTTTTTATAATACATAAATATTTCCTACTTGAACCTTTCAGAATGCATTATTGTTTCATGATTTTTATAGTAATGGTGAGAATTCAAAGGAATAAGGAAAAAAAGCATTAATCTTATCAGCATCATTCAATTGCACTTAGAAGTACAATACAATGTTATCATAGGCTATGACTATAATAACGGATACAGCAAGATTTTTCGCTATGCCCATGTACATAAACTACGGTTGGTGGGGCTGAATATACCCCAAGAGGTAGTAAGAATGGTAAGGAGGGATGGACTTGATGGTATACCTTCCCGCCTGCGTGAGGCACTTCCAGATATGGATTTGGGGGTGGCCTCCCACTATGAGCGGTTTGAGAGGGGCATGAAGGCTATGGCAGATATCCATGGACCTCTTAACGATGTGACTCTTAGGAGGTACTTAATTTTACTATTTATGATAGCACTTAATTTAGATTTTATTTTAGAGCTATGTTACTTTGTATTATCAATTATATCCTCAAATGAAGCACGTAAGTAAACATGTTTTTATCAAAAGAAATGAGAAATATCTGAAAACAAAAGTAACCTTTTTCTACAAGTACTATACAAATAGTGCACAAATAATTATCAGTAAATCGAATATATCGGATTAGAGATATACTAATTTGCACCCTCAAGTGGCATCGGTGGAATGATAATCGGTTAAATAATAAAATGTACACTTTAGTGGACCATCGATGAATGGAAAATTAACTCTAGCATCCATTCAATTTTTTTGCTGATAATGAAGTATTAAATTAAGTTGTAGACTTTTGATTTATTACAAAGGCACCGCAAAATCAATGAAAATTTTTTTGTTTAATCACAAGGTAAAATTGGTATGTTAAATAATATTTACTTTTTAGACTTTAAAATAAAATGTTGTCGAACAATTTCCAGCACAGAATTAAGTAATCCTAAAGCAGAGATTGTCGAAACAAAGCTTGAAAAGGGGAGGGGGCATCGCTAACTGAATTTTATTTTAAAGATCGTACTTTACAAAGCGCTTAACAACTTATAACAGAAGTATGAGCTGTGTACAGATACGAACATATTATTATTAAAACTTGAATATAAGCTAAGAGGTAAATTACATAATCTCCTCTATGCTTCGATAGTGCCTTTTGAATTTGCAAAATAGAAAAGCTCTGTACTCTTTTTGTGGTATATGATGGACTATGCGGAGAGAAAAAATTCAGCTGGATCATTATGTAACAAATAACTGAATAATGTTGATCTTCAACTCTAGGTATTATGAGGCACTAACTCTCTGGGAGGAGGCAATGGCTCATCATGCTGTTAGCTACATCAGCAAATTCCATGGTCGAATGGGTAAGTTGCTTTTTTCATTAATTTTAAGTTCTTATATGTATCATATATATTTAGACCAAAGTGATAAATTTCTAAGAACAAGATAACCTAGTTTCGGCCACCTAATTCACAAAGGAGCATATCCTGCTGCTTGTAACTGCACAAATTAGTATTTTTACTGAATCACTTTGTCCACAATCTGATGTGAAATGACCATAAGTAACAGCTTGTGCAAAGATATATTTTTTTTGGAAATCTTGGTTACAAAGTGATTACTGTAAACTGATATTTTTTTAGATTAAACAATGAATGTAACAAATTTCATGAAATTTCATTTTTTAACATTAAATAAGAAGGAAATATTGTGGCAAGTTCAGCTTGGGATTTTCGGATATAGAGGATTTTGGACATGATGAGTTTCAGATATAATGAATTAATTCAGTGCCTACGATAGATTTATTATGCCTAAAGTTTACTAAAAGGGTGTACGAACTGTTGTAAAACGCAAATGTTTTTTTATTCGTAAAAATTCCTTTTATTTTGAAAATAACCTTTTATATTTCTTTAACACATTTAATTTTGACTCATCTATCTCTACCTGCAGTGGTTATGGCCGGAGCGGCCCATCTGGCCCACCGGGACTCCATGCCGGACCGAATCAAGAAACGAATGGGGGGACTAGCCCCTTTTACAATAGTACCCGAGGGAGTAGAGTGGGACAGTTCTGGCCTCCCAGTAATAACTCACCCCCCTAAAAGCGATACAGCAGACTGGTGGTGGTATACTGAAAATGAGCGACCCCCCTTGCCACGAGCTCAGAAAGCTTGATTTTGTTGCATTTTTGTTACAGTTGCTGTTGATGTTTGAGATGCAGCAACAGTACAAGATGACTTTGTTTGCTCATGTACAAATTAGTGATCAAATGTATGGAAGTATGTGATATGGGGATAGCCATTTGATAAACATAAAGAAGTTTTTTCTTTCTATCATTAAAATATTTCGTTTGTGTGATGAAATAATGTTTGAGCTAGTAATTCAGTTGGGCATTACAGCCGTCCTCCATGTTATATTAAAATTGTAAGTCAATCTATTTGTTACTCATCTTAATTCCTTTTTTCGAAGCTAACAATTTTTGGTGGGAGGATAACTACAAATCAATACATATTTATCAGCAAGCTCAAATTAAGCAAGAATAAGAAAAATCAAAATAGCCTAAGACAGATGATATTCCATTGAGACCTGAGCGAAGCGATTTAATTTACACCATTGTTTGCAGTTGCAGCTCAGATCTCTCTGAGTACTTTTGTTCTTGTAGACATCACATGTCCATTTTTTGGCAATTTCATTTAACGATGGAAAAAACTTTTGTATGATACAAGAATGACTTATAATGGATTTCAAAACTTTTTGCGATTGGAATGTTTAGAACTTTACATTAACTTAAAATTGTAAATGCATTAATTATCTCTGCACTAGAAAATGGCATTTTTATTGGAGCCTCTCACCAGTATCATTTTCAACAATGTTAGATTAAATTTTTTTGCAAGGCAATATTTTATTTCCTTGTTAACAAATTTTTATCAAAGTTAATGCTAATTTATCGAAGTTGTCAGAAATTATTTCCTCTTAACCTTCATAGTTCATCTCAAATTTTAAAACTTCTGAGAAGAATGCAAGTTTATCGGTTGAATAGGTGCTAATGCATTTGACTGTGTCATTATTATGTGGCCAAATCAGTTCACTCCTCAAATTTGAGTTGAAGAAAAGTATTGTCCACGTAATTTGACAAGACAAAAGATTACATTCTAACTTAGAATGTCTCGCCTTTTCTAATTATGTAAAGTTTGAGGTTCGAAAATAGATTGGTTAGTACAAATTTGGTATCAGCAATACACAACTAAGAGATATGGACGTACGATATATGGAATGTAGAAAATATCAATAGAATTAAAAAGAATGTAAGCATTGAATTCGTAGTACAAAACATTAAAAGAGCAATGTAAAATTTTAAAATAAAATATTATTAAATGCATTGGTTGGGTAGACTCTCTATCAAAAATATGTATATCATGCACTAATATGCAACATGGTAGTACGGTTACACACGGAAACTAGTATATCTCAAGAATACTAAGTTAAATTGCTGCTAAAGATATACAGATGACTTTACACTGAGACTCTACGTCCATGAATCGTGGCGACTCGCATGAAATGATCCATGCGTAATGAATCTCTCATTATGATGTCTGCATTCACTGTGGTTGAATTGAGTACATCATTGGAAAAAGTAGATGAACCAGATTTATTGGAAGTCATCTTTGTATTTGTCATCTTTGCGCTATTCAAAATGGTCTTTTTAAAGCTATAATTCGAAACTGGCGAGTCTTCTTTAAAGTAGTAGTTGTAAGTTAAAATGACTCGTGGTTTAATCAGTGGTGAAAGTTCAAAAAGAGAGGATAAATCTCGTTCGGAATTCTCCATATATTGCTGTGATAAATCTGCTCTTTCTATGAAAAACTGATTCTCATCTTCAACTATGTGGCACTCCTCATCTTCGGCGATGTGACGCTTCGCACCTTCAGCGATATGACACTCTTCATCTTCAATAACGTGATACTCGACTCCAATCTCTTCATCAGTAATATGAGCATGATGGGTGCGTGTTTTCCTTGCGAAAAGCTTCGGCGCTCTAAACGATCTTGGACGAAAATTCGATACTCTACGTGGAATATTTCGAATTGAGTTAGGGCAACATAGCTTCGGGAGGCGTGAAAAGAAGCGCGAACTGTGGCTAAAAGTATTTGGTAAATTTTCCAACAGTGGTCCCGGCGTATTCATATCGATCTGGTGGTTCTCCATAGAGTCCTAATTGATTAAGCAAGAATAATGAGTTTATTAAAAATCAATTTGGCTTCAAGTCTATTGCAATTTTCAAATGTATAAAAATCTAGTATTGCGCATATAAAAGAATATGAAAAGATGATTTTTGCTCAACATATATCCAAATAGCAAGCAGCTTACCATTGAATTGACCATTCAGTTGAGCAAAGAAAACGTTTTAACAAATTTAGCTGCGACACGAACGATAGATATGCAGCCACGGAATGATATTTGAGAGAATCCCTTTTAAATAGCTTGCGTATACGTTGTGATGTTTCCTGAAGCTCCACCGCAACATGAGTTCTCAGTGTTCCGCGTCGTCACAAAGGGGAAAGTTTCGCTGTCGTACGTCGAATATGAAGTAAATTATTTTCCAATGCTCTCTATGATGGAAATAGGTCAAGTAATATTTCCAATTAACGATAGTGGGTATGTCATAGTAACTCTCTCGCTCAAATTACTCGCTCAATAAGTGCATCAACAGTCTAATTTATACTCGAAACACCCCGAATGGGACCGTTTTATCAGTCCTACGTATAAGCCGAATATGGTAATATCCGGTTAAGTGCGCAATATAATTATTCTAGTAAAAGGTACTTTTTTCTAAGGACCTTAGAAAAGAGTAATCACGTTGAAGTTGACAACACAATATTAATATGACTCGACGTTCAATTACACACTGAACAATGCCACCCCGAACAATGCCACTTATCGTATATGCTTCAATTCTATTTTTGTACCCAAGATATATAGTAATCAACATTGTTACTATAGGTCAGAGGAATTCTATACTATATTTGAAAATATGACTCTCGATAATGTCAAAGGGAATTTTTTGTTTTCATGTCGACTTACATTATGTAATGTCGGAATGTTTAAAGCATGCGTCTGTTAATATGACTCGACGTTCAATTACACACTGAACAATGCCACCCCGAGCAATGCCACTTATCGTGACGCATGCTTTAAACATTCCAACATTACATAATGTAAGTCGACATGAAAACAAAAAATTCCCTTTGACATTATCGAGAGTCATATTTTCAAATATAGTATAGAATTCCTCTGACCTATAGTAACAATGTTGATTACTATATATCTTGGGTACAAAAATAGAATTGAAGCATATACAGATGCATTATGTATTATTTTATTTCACACACAACAAGGAAGAACATGCACTAATTTCATAAGAATCAAATTTTTACATTTCTTTACCATTTAATATGCAATGAAATGTCACCATAAACATAACTGTTCGAAGATGTATCAAAAGCAAAAAATAAAAATATAGTGAAATAGTACATCTTGTTCAAATATTACATTTCAATTATATTATTCAACATAAATAATTGAACTATTTTGCACTAATTGTCTACAAACCACCAAATAACTTATCCAGATTACATATTGGTAAAATGTAAATTTTGATGATGTATTGGGATCTTGCTTTCAAAAGCTGAAAAATAGGCAATTCAATTTTGATTGCATAAAATGTTCAATTGTGATATGAAGTCGCAATAACATTTTTTGGTGACGAAATATATGTGTCAGTGAGTAGCAGTAGAAGTAACACTGCATACGCAGCATTAGTTTGGTTTTCATATGCAGCTTTTTCTCAACTTCTTCTTGCAAACTAGTTTTCTTGAACATTGCTCGGTTTATCAATATCTCATCATTTCAACTCATACTAGTAACTTTAGCACTTGTACAGCATGATAGCAATGGGTAGCAATAAAATAATTCTGCTGGAAAGTAAAAGGAATTCAACATGATATTCAAATTAAACTGAGCTAAAACAATGCAAAAATGCTAAGATGTCAGACAATCTGATGTGATTGAAACTTCTTAAATGATGTTTGATGATCACGATAAAAAAGCATACCACCAAAATACTTTTAGTAGGGTTTTGAAAAATTGACAAAAATTAAAGTGTGAATGAATGAAAAAGAAAAATTTTAAAGAACTATCTAATTAGTTTTTGAATTATCTGCTACATGTTAAGCACACCTCTCAGTTGAGGAACAACTCAGTGCACTCACTGCAACTTGGGATCATGTATTCAGTTTAGAAGTGTAGTACTATTCTTATCAAACTAATGATAGTATTCACAGCTAAATTGTCAGTATTCATATCTTTATCTACTACCTGCATTCTGTAAAATAAATGTTCCATGTATATTGACCATTGGAAAAATTTATGATGCAAGACAAAATTTGTGCTCTTGCAGTGAAAAGCTGCAATGATTACATCCTTCAAAATATCAATTCATTGAATTTTTTATATTAATTTAGCTTAAAGTTAGAGTTTACTATTTGTTAGCATGAATGATAGAAACGAATATAACATATTTTTAAATACATATAAGATTATCTAAAATATATAAACTTTGAAAGATGAATGAAAAAGAAGTGCCATAGCCAACAAAAAATTTGAGATATAGCACTTCAAAAAATATTTACTGGTAAAGCCAAAGTTTTGGCTACAAATATCAAGTTAAGCGTGCTTCTGCTGCGCAACTCTGTATTAAAAGTTGATTTTACAGAAGTTATATACCATATCCATTGTTCAATTTAATGAATATGTAAAGGCATATTTGTTTGAGCCAATCAAACAAAGAGTGGTTATTACTTTGAATATTTTATTTCATACTTTACATTTTAGTTTTGGTCAGCTGGAGTTTCATGTACTTAAGCTTATCTTTAATGAAGATCAAGAAAAAAAATGCCAAATTTTATTAAAAATAAATATAAAGTTGGTTGTCAATACTGCATTTTAAAAAATGCAGACTGACCTTATTGTATCAGTGGTTGAAACAGATCAAGGACAAAACAATTTATTGAACATATAGCTCATTTTAACGATACATTTTTTGACTTGTAAGGATAATTTAAAGTTATTTGTTGCCATTACCAATGACAGTGTAAATTGATAATGGTTAAATACAAGCAGCAAAGAAAATATTTTTGTTGAGGAAATCAAAGAAATTAAAATAATAGAAGAATATTCTAGCATATATTTAATATTTAATTCTTATGCTGAAGTTAAAATAGATAGTAATTTGATTCATTTTAGTTACAATGACAGATTACCATAAATATAAATCAAATTTGAGAAGCTTGATAGTTTTCATTATGAAATTTTCAACTAACAACTAGCATTGCTACTTTTTAGCCAATGAATGTTTGAGCCTAAGCTTCATCTTAACATATGGTAAACCACCAGAACATGTTTAATAATCAAACTCTTTACTTAATGTATTATTTGCCTAAAACTTAATTGAATTTGTATAGTAAAGAATTATAAGTTGTATGATAAACTTAGGTCCAAAACAAACAAGAAATTGGCAGGTTTCCAGGCTGTTCTCTGCCATTTTTTGCACTTTAGTTTTTGTTAAGACCTCAAATGGTTTAAGTCATTTATTCTAATTAATTAGATTATTTACATGCTGCATTTGCAACATAGTTTATTGATATCCATAAAACCTAGTTTTTGTAACAACACCAAATTGGTACATGCTGAAGTTTACATTCAAATTTTTAGTATTTTGTATTATTCTTGTCAACAATGTATATACTTTGTAGAAGTGCAATATATTCTTAGTTATTTTTCTGCTCTTGTTATTGTTGCTGATCCACTGTACATGCTTTGTTTCACTCCAACCCCTGCTCTTTGGTATTTATTCCATTTCATATCCATATTGGTTCCTACCAGTATTTGTCTGGATTTTGAATTTTGTGTAGGTACATTACCGATTTTCATAGTTTTGATCATTATTGCAAAATCATAGCAACTAATTTGTCAACAGATTTAACAAACATGAAATTTTTTACAGGGAGTTTCTGCCTAGCAAATGTGTTAACTGTAAGCCCATTATGTTGGAATGGAAGAAGAAAAACAAAGTGATAAAATATACTAGCTATACCTATATATGAACGATGAAGTTCAGTAGAGAGATAAAGTCCATTGTGTAGCAGAGGGCAAATGAACACCAAAGCAAAAACAAGATCTAACAAAAATACAAATGTTTGTTAAACTTGAGACAAGTGAACAAAAATACAGGATTGAAGAAATAAACATTTTCCCATTAGCTTCTGCGGTATACCCTCTTGAAGTGCCTGTTGATATAGGAAGAAGAAGGGTATATGTTAGGAATTGATATGTACACCATGTTTTCTATTTGGAGATTGTTTGCTGATAATCATTTATATTTGAATATCTTTTGTTGGATGTGTTGCAGAGATTCAGTCTTGGCAACACATGATGGTACTTCCTTAATATACTACTATTTATACTCTTGATGTATTTTCTGTTTCAGTCTTGGTAGTACTCACTAGACTAAGGAATTATAACAGTATAGTAGTATGATATAGTACTTATACCTGTATTGAATGGTGTAGCAAAATATATGGGATAAAGTCCAATGCACGGCAGAGGGCAGGTGTCAGGAACGGTCTTGAATGGGTTTCAAGGCAATCAGAAGCAACTTTCAAGATTTGGGATAACCCAAGCGAACAAGTAACAAAGATGAAAATACAGCTATATATTATGTACAAAGCTGTTTCAAAGTCTAAGAGCACAATAGATATTTTTTGAGATAGATAAAAGAGTGAGCAAAATAACGTAGTGTTACGGTTTAGGCCGTAACTAACGCCTATTAAGACAGTAATGGACAAGACACAACACACAGGAAAACAACATACATTATGCGTGAGTTGCGAAGAATGAACTTCTTTGCTACTTATTATATAACAACTCAATATAAACGAGTTGTTTCATATTGACTCGATCTAAACGACTCAACCTGCTATTTTACACAATCCGGGTCTTTACTTTGTATCCTTACATTACCCCCCCCTAGACCCAGATTTTGATTTCCTCATATGCTTTTCCTTGAACTCTTTTAATAGATCCTTGCAGTCTTTTAAATTTTGTTTAGGCTCCCAAGTGATATCTTTGGAACCATAACCCTTCCAAGCAATAAAATACTTCCGCTCTCCATTGACTACTTTTGTATCCACTATATCTTCAACTTCATCTAGCGCTCCGTCTGCGTCAATTAATAATGGGAAAGGTGGTTTTGATGGTCTGAGGTCCTTTTTGCTAGTATGGTGTGGTGATAGTAGAGAGACGTGAAATATATTGTGTGTCCTCTTCAACAAATCAGGAAGCTCCAACCTATATGATACATTATTGATTTTTTCAAGTACCTTGAAGGGTCCAAAATGCTTCCAATCCAGTTTACAACAGTCATTGTGTGTTTATGTTTTGTCTGTTGAGGTATACTCTCTTGCCTACACAAATGTGTGTATCTCTTTGATGCCAATCAGCTTGATTCTTCATTGAGCCAATTGTATAATCCAGCTGTAGCTTTGCCAATAAATGATTCTCAAGTACTCGTTTTGTCCAATCTTTAGCTGTAAGAACAATATTTGGAACCATTTCTAGCTCCATAACTACTGTAGGGGCATAACCATAGACAATTTCAAAAGGTTTCATTTGAGTTGCATCATGAATTGCTGTATTGTAGGCTAATTCTGCCAAAAGAAGATTTGCCACCCAGTTGAGTTGATCATTGTCTGCATAAATACAGAGATATTGCTCCAATGACTGATTTACTCATTCGGTTTGACCATCCAATTGGGGATGGTACGCACTCGAAAGGTTTCTTTTAATTTTAAATCGCTTTAGTACAGCATCCCAGAACTGTGATATAAAATGCGATCCTCGATCCATTACTATGTTGTTTGGAAACCCATGTAGTTGTACTATATTAAGTACAAATAACTCTGCCAGTCTCAATGTACTCATTGCTTTTTGGCAGGGGATGAAGTGAGCCATCTTTGAGAACCTGTCTACAACAACTAATATTGAATTGGTACCTGAACTGGGAGGTAGATCTGTTATATAATCCATAGAAATTGCAAACCAGGGATTTGGAGGGACTGGGTGAGATTGAAGAAGCCCAGCAGGTTTCATCCTAACTGTCTTTGCTCTTGCGCATATTTTGCACCCTTTGATGTATTCTTCAACATCATTACGCAATGTTTCCCACCAAAATAGTCTTGAGATGATCCGTTGTGTCTTCCTAACTCCTGAGTGCCCTGAAAGTAGTGAATTGTGGTGCCCTTCTAGTATTACTGGTACAATCTCTTTTGGTATTATAATCTTATGTTCAAAGTACAATATTACTTCTATCTTTGTATAAACTCCATCTATATATTTTTCTTGCAATACTGTATCCATCTCCTGTGCTCGTATTAGTTGATTTATGATTGGTCCTTTAATACTAGTGGTAGCTAATAAGAATCTTTCTTTTTCTAATAATGTCTTCTGCTGAACCAATCGTCTCTCATCATTATTTGAAATTTCATATTCACATCTTCTGCTAAGTGCATCAGGATGTCTGCAATCCTTTCCAGCACAATATACGATATTGAAATTAAAGTCCGAAAGGAATGTCAACCATCTTGCTTGTCCTCTATTCAGCTTCTTTGATGAAGTATAATACAGTAAATTTCTGTGGTCCGTATACACCATTATTTCTTCTGTATTGTTCAACAGCAATGATTGCCATTGATAAAAGCATACAATGATTGCCAGAAGCTCCTTATCATGAATTTCATAGTTAATTTCTGCAGCTGTAAGCTTCCTCAGATAGAATGTGTCAGGAATTAACCCCTAAGGGAGTTAATTCTATTTTGTAGCTGCGGTACATTTTTCCTAATGCTATGTTGAAGTTTTAGTTCTGACTATGAGAACAAGTTCCCATTTGAATTATAAGAACAAGTTTCAGTAAGTAATATTTTGTTGTGTTGATGAAGTTATCTCACTTCTATCAACACAATTTAGGATGTAATAATATACGTATTCTGTCACAAATTCCTTGTGTTCATGTTGTATTGTACATTCCTGACAGAATGCAATCAACTTCAGTACTCCTTCTACCTTCAGGGATAGAATTCCACCTACAGCAAAGTCTGAGGCATCCGTTTCTACAATAAAGGGAAGACTCGAATCCGCATGAATGAGAATATCTCCACTCATAAAGGCTTCTTTTAGCTGGTTAAAACTGTCTTCACACTCCTTTGACCACACAAATTTGGAATCTCTTTGAGTAATTTTAGTAAGGGTACCACTATAGAAGTGTAGTTCCAAATAAACATCCTATAAAAGTTGGTAAAACCAAGGAAGGACTGTAATTGCTTTACCTTTGAAGGTGTTGGCCACTTAGAAATGCTTTCTACACACTTAAGATCCATTTTGATACCAGAATTTGAGATAATATAACCTAAAAACTCTGTACTCCGAACTCCAAAATTGCAGTTTTCTAATTTCCCATATAAACTATTCTCCTTTAAACATTGCAATACTGTTTCTACGTGTAATTTGCGGTCTTCCTCATTCTCAGAACATATCAATATATCATCTTGATATATAATACAGTACAGGTCTAAAATGTCAAAAAAATGTTGTGCATTAGTGACTGAAATACTGCTGGGGCGTTTATTAACCTAAAAAGCATCATCAAGTATTTGTAGTGACCATATCAACGGCAAAAGGCGGTCTTCCATTCATCCCCTTGTTTAACTTGAACTAAATTGTAAGCTCCTCTCAAATCAATTTTTGTGAATATTTGGGCCCGAGTAAACCTGTTAATTAAATCGTGTA